>PVHP010001950.1:0-97490 GCA_004024765.1 Zapus hudsonius | reverse complement strand
CCCCACAAACTAATAATCATACAAGATATAAACACAATATGTTCAGCTCAACTCTTAAGTCCCCGCAGCTTTCAACTGAGCCATAATACCAAAAATAAACCCATAATGGCACAGAACATTCACAATGCAAAACATGAGGCACAGCAAAAACAGATTGACCAATACAATACAAGATTTAAAACAAACAGGGCACCATCAAGAGGTTCAATCAGTGTATCCATTCAGCAATTGTAAAAGATGATTCCATAACATAATACACAATGAGAATTGTTAATTGCAACCTCACTGAAATTCCCAGGTTTATAATAATTTGCTTCTCCTTCAACATTACTTTGGAATATATTTGTGAAACCAAGGCAAGGGATAAAATCTAAAGAAAGTACTTATTTTATCTATCAGCCCCAAACAGAATTACAGAGCATCACTCATCCTGTAATAATAAGTCAGACATGCTATGCTGGACAAAATGTCTGGGTCCATTCATGTGAAAATGGCAATTTCAGAGAAAGGGGATTTATACAGCTGGAATGCCACAGCAGTGAGATTCTCAGATGGCGTTCTTTGAAATCTTTGATCTGCTTTGGCAAATTGACTAGGTGGAAGCTACTTTAATGTCATGTCTTTTGAATGAACCTAATAGTCAGTGACAAGAATAATCATTATGTGATGCTGAAGTTTGCCTCTCAGGGACCTCTGTCTTCCTACATAAGCCTCTCTTCTTCACTAACTACATTGCTGGGAACGTGGTTTAATTATTTGTGGATTTCCTTTCTATAATGGAGTTTTCACGTTTGATCCATTTTCTAAGGTTCTTCCATATTCAGTGATATAAAGGATTCTCTTTGGGCTTGGAAGTTATCTTTTGCCTTTTGATAGTTGTTTGTTATAGAAGAAAGGGTAAGCTTTAATTTCACCCCCAAGTAATTATAAAACCTCAGACAGCTTATGGTCTGTTAGCTTGATCATAGAGAAGTACTCTTGAGGTTTATATGCTGTAGAAAACTCCATAGAAAGCATAGAGATTAGAGAATAGATATATTGTTTGATTTCTTTTGCTCTCTTCCTAAACCTTTCAAAAACTGGCATTTTAAGTGCCTAGGTAAAACTTGAAGCATTCACCCATAAAAGTAGAAGGGAAGAAGGGCCAAAGAAACAAAGACTTCTACCATGGAAGGGAGATGACTGTAGTAGAAAATGACTTGAAAAGCTCTGGAAGGAAATATAGGAGCCAAGATAGCAGTTAGTACCAGAGAACCTCCAAATTGCTCGAGAGTTGGCTGTACCATGTGCTAATAGTGAGACAAAAGGAGTACTAGTATGGCGCTGAAATCTACAAGCAGTACTGTGTAGAACCTGCCCCTTCCCAGTCTTTGAAGAACCCTACAGGTGTACTCTGTGGAGGAGGATGTGAACAGATGGGCACCTAATACAACTGGAGGTCAGAGCTCAATGCTAAAATAAAATAAATAAAAATAAAAAAATAATAAAAATGCTAAAATGCCTCCATTCTGACCAGTAAATCTGAAACCCTCCCTTCTTACTGTGCTTCCAGATCATTAACAGGTTCAAAGCCTCCCAAACCCCTGTGGGAGAGGGATTCCTTCAGGAGAAAAGTGGCCATGGTGCTTCTGATCACCCCAGCTAGTCCACTCCCCATGGTTGTGTGATGGCACCATGCACTATACACTGGGAGCTTCCATCATGCCCTGTGCATGGTAGCGTGGGGAGAGGGGTGCCCAAAGGAACAAAACAAACACAGAAGAAACAGAAATAAGCTAAGGAACAAAAGAAAAATACAGATTTCTCCAGAAGGCTAAGAAGATACTGCATTTATGAATCAAGGGGAAGGCGGTACTAGAAAAAAGGAATACTCAAAGCAGACAAAAGAGCTCTTGTCCTGCAAGCCTATATTTATGAAATTCTCTAAGCATAAGTATAAATTTATGACATCCCTACAAAGCAATAAAAAAGAGAAAAGAAATGAGACAACTAGAGAGGCAGTCTAAGAGGCCCGGTAGTTGTAAAAGTGCATCTACAAAAAAAAAAAAAAAAAAGAATTATCACAAGAATAATTCAAGAAAAATTCTCAAATAGGAGCATGAATTTCCAATTTAGCAGTTTGCACTAACAGCCAGTTGAAATGAATTGTTTTTAAAGACCATTATTAAGGAATACCATTCTGACATTTCAGAATACTTAAGACAAAAAATGTGCCCAGAAATTCCCATAGATGAGAAACCAGGATATTTCAAAGCATTAAGAAATCTAATTCTGGGAGCAAGAACACAATAGAGCAAATTTTGCAGGATGACTTACAACTTTGAGTTTCTAAAAAAAAAAAAAATCCTCAAATAATGGAGGTGTTTGCACATGTGATAGCTCAAGAAATTTACCTGTGAAGTAATTATGAGATACCACCAAAAGGTGTCAGTTAAGAGGAAAATGGTATCCAGTAAAAGCAGAGAAGGTAATTCAACACAAGAGAAAAGGTAAATAAATCTTCCCTAGCTGAAAAATAACAAAGAAAAAGTTTTCATCAGAATAAATATTAGATTAGGTTTCTTATAAAAAAACAAAAATATATAGAAAAGTGGTTCAAACACCTGAGGGGTTTCACCCATTAAAGAAATCTTGTGGGGGTAGCCTAAGACTAGTGTGTCATCTCTACAGATTTGTCACAGAATCTTTTTTTCACATATTAAGTCTATGGGTGCCATCCTCAAGTTTGCCACATAAAGAGAGTTGAAGTTCCAGCTATGATGTCTGCATTCCAACCATGGAAGAAGATATTAAAGTTCAATGTTGTTTCTGTCGTTCTAGACAAGGCCCAGCCAAACCAGAAGTCCTGTCCATTCAATGGCCTGGAAAGCGATCGAGCCGCAGAGTCCAGAGGCACAACAGCTTCTCCCCCAACAGCCCTCAATTTAATGTCAGCAGTCCAGGTAATTGATGTCCCTTTTTATGCTCCATGGGGATAACCTGACAAACAGCAGCTAAGACAATAGTACTTAAGGAACACTGTCTCTACGTACCAGATAAGTGTGAAATGGAAGAGAGGCAAAGGGCTACAAAGTGGGGAGGTGATCCTACCCACCAGTCCTGGCATATCCTAGCAGCTGTGCCTGGGAAGCTCATAGAGAGATGGAAGGGGGCGCAGAGGAAAGTTCTCCATTGGCTGGTACTCAAGACTCTCTTACTCTAGCATTTCTTAAAGCAAAGAGATTCTCTTTAGGATGCACTCTGATATACTCTAGCTCTCAGCCCCAGGAAGCCTTGTACCCTAAATTCTCTTGGGAAAAATCTAAGGATTAGTTTTAGCTAGGGTTCTTGAAGCTTGTGATATAATTAATATAAGACTTATTGGACTAATTCTTACTGATAACGGTCAGGTTATTTATTACATTTAGCCATGTTATTTAAAGTACTTTTAAAAATCAAACTGAAGTATGCAATCTTGCCAAATATTAGAGTAATTTATAACATTTATAAATGTATACATATATGTTTGTATGTTATGTATACATGTTTGTACACTTGTCAAATGAACATGTCATTTTAACACAAATATCTATGTAACTAACATTTCAATGCCCTGGTGAAAGAATTTCACACACTTTTATCCCAACATCTTACATGGAAAATCTGTGTCACCCCATTTCCCCCATTTCACAGCAGAAGAAATCAATTTCCAGAAGATTAAAATAATCTGAGGTGTTAATTCTTTTTATTGTGAAACAAACTCACAATCTCAGCAGCATCAGTTGCAAATATGTTTGTCTCTGAGTGTGTGATTGGCTGTGACTTGAACAATGCCAGTCAGTTGTGGTTCCAAGTTACAGCCAGATTTGTGCCCTGTTCCTCTTGTAACCTCATTCTAATATAAGAGACAGGTGAAGGATTTTTGTCTCTTGATGAGTAATCAGAAGCCCAAGCAGCTAGACTAAAGCTACACAAGAATGGCTGAACCACTGTGTGAATCTTGCCTACCAAGCACAGTAACAATGGGGAGAGAACTGTATATGAACTGTATACCCATTACACCACGAGGCACTACTGACTTTCAAGGCAAAGGGCAGGCACATATCCTATGCTGCAGGAAAAACTGCACAATCGGCAACCAAAATACAGACTGCTTTTGTAACAAGAAAATGGCAGTGCTGAGTTTCTGAGGCAAAGTAGACATATTCTTTCCATTTTAGAACAGATGCTCAGCTATGGCCATGCTACCCTGAATGCGCCCAGTCACACGTCTAAAATACCCTCCCAGAGACTTTGATTGCACTTCTAACCTTTGGGGAACAACCTGGATTAGAACATGGTACCTTGATTTGGGAATTAAAAAGGAAACAGAAATATTTGTTTCTGAATTTATAGTTTTTTTCTTTACTCTCTCTCTCTATCTATCTATCTATCTATCTCTCTCTTCTGGTAGCCACTTCTTTGTGAGTATATTAATGCTCCTTTATTAATGATGCACATTAACGGCTGTTACTATGGTATTTCCGTATATGGGCACTACCCATTTTTAAATTAGGTCTTGATTCCATTTCATTCTGAGCTAAAGCAATGATATATAGCCTTACATTCAATCACATCATTTCAATAACTATTGAACAATATATATTATTATTCAACAAACACCTGTGAAAACATCTTGGATTAGCTGAAGTAAGCACACAAAGAATATCTAGATGATCATGCATGATCTTGGGCCAAATTGCTCCCTTCACACATTTACATAATAATAGTAAAAACAGCAATTATACCAGCAGAAATTGTACAATGCCTAATACTAGATATACAGGTATATATTCTGTATGTTTATAGATGCATTTTGCAAATATAATATATATACTATATACATATACACACACATATATATAGAGATCGAGAGAGAGAGAGAGAGAGAGAGAGAGAGAGAGAGAGACCACAATGAGCTCCAGCCTGTACTCTGCACTCAGCCATGACTGAAGGGTCCATGTGTACTCAGGTTAGTCAATAAGAAAGGCAACATCAGCTCTCTTGTGCTTATGTTTCTTTTCTATTATAGCTATGTCAGAGGTACAATTTCATTTGCTTTTGCAACTAACCTAGCAGGTAAGTTTAGAAGTACTAATTGATGCATTCTTGTTTGTGAAAGAAAGACCTTCTAGAAGAGTTAAAAATAGCTCATCTTGATCTTTTTTAGTGTATGCATCAAAGGCCTGTACAGGCAATAACATTAAAATATCAGGCCTGTGGATATGAGCTCAGTGAGATGTGGAATTCTCTGTTAATCAATATATTAGAAAGCACTCATGGGAATACATTTTAAGAGTGTGTTTAAAAATCAGTGACACAGAGTTCTTCCTTCAGGGGAAAAGAAGAGATAGCCAAGTTTTCCTATGTTGTCAAAAATTTAACACTGTGTCTTGTGACTTTCTTCCAAGCCTTACTAGAAGAAGACAACCAGTGGATGACCCAGATAAACAGGCTCCAGAAACTAATTGATAGACTAGAAAAGAAGGTAGGGCCTTTCTTTTCTTCTTTTCAGAATCTTCTGGCCCAGTTTCTTTGTTGCCTAGCTCTTCATGGCAGACCTATAGACATAATAAAGACCAACACACAAGTAACCCTAGGATTGCAGCTCAGTGCCTATGGGAGTTTGTTTTCTGTTTGTTTACTTACTTGATAAAACAAATGGAAAAGCTCACATAGATTCTTCTACTCTATCCCCATTCTGTCATATTTAAAATAAGGTACAAGTTGAAGATTAAATGAATCAACTCCACATCCTGGCTCTTGGGTTATCAAATGATGAAAGTTCCTGAGGATTTGAGCCAAGAGACAAGTATAAAGTATAAAAAAAGCTTTTTTAAAGACATCGTTTTCAAGGTATAATGGAACAGTGGCAGAAATCCCCCTAAGGATGTCAGTAGAAAAAAAGTCTGGCTGACAGGTTGAGGTTTAAAAGTTAACACTGCAAAGATGAACCCTCCAGTCCTGAGACTGGGCAAGATTGCTGAAAAGGAGATACTGTAATAGAAGAGCCAAGTCTAGAGGAAGCAAACTGAATGCAGTGCCTCTGCCAGGTTCTTCCTGTGTTAAACTTGTACTGGCCTCTTTCTAGAGCAAACATGTAAACTAAGCTCGTTGCAAATCAACTGCCCGTCTTCCTTTTCCAAAAATTAATATATAAACTGGGATTAAATTGACTCACCAGAAAAATAGTAGTTATCGAAGTTCGTTTTTCAATTACCTGGAAATCCAAGACCCCTTTCTGAAAACAAACCCTGTTAAACATCAGAGAGAGCTCCCTTGGTAGGGAATTTTGTATTCATTTGAATAACATGAATACGTCTTTCTAAAGTGGGTTTAAGGTTCCAGGCAAAACTGTCCCTTCTGGGTGTCAGAAATGTAGTTTTTTTTTTTTTTTTTTTTTTTTTTTTTTAGGGGATAGCTTACACTTTAGAAATCCTTTTATTCCCGCAATTTCAAATCAAAGTATTGTTGCATTTCCTTTCCTAGACTTTTGTCTCCCTCTGAATAAAGGGTTTCATTGTAAGAACTGTGTCTAAAGGTTTGCTGCAGGTATGAAGGAATGGCTTTCAGCATGGGTCTCCAGCTGTGTGGGACTCAGCAGGAGCTGTCTTAAGAAGTAGTGGAGCAGGGCAGTTTCAGCTTTCTTCTGCTTCTTATTCTGTAAGGTGCTAAAACAGGTGTTCAGAGGAAAAACTACCCAATTGCCAAATAGTAGCTAAGTGCATGTCATTTCACTACTGAATTCCTTTTTTCCTGCAGTTGTTAGCGCCAGGTTTGATCTCCGTTTTGAAAGGAATTGTTCCAGAGGCAGAACATGGATTGTTGTTTCTGTCCATAATGTATTTATGATAAACCCTTCAGCACTGTAAATCAAGCCAAGATGCCTTCTTGTTGGGAGGGGTGGTTAGAGAGGGACAACACCTGGAATTTCTACTAGTCTTTTCAGGATTTCCTTCTGACTTTTCCAAGTCTCAGGGAGGATTCATGGGAATATGCTCAAGTTATTACTAAGTTTTGCTTGACCCCTAAAGAAAAACTTCTTTAATATTAAATAAAACAACAAGGACAACAATAAATAAAACCTCTTCATTCTTCATGAAATCTCAGTGTCTCATCAAATCATAGGACCCCCTCATTGGAAGAGGAGGAAGCAAGGATGTCACCCTCATAAAATTTAAGCTTTTCTTACCTTACTTGAAAGAAGGTGGCGCTGAAAACTGATGACAGGGAAATAGCAGGCAGAGAGATTGCTAAATTATAGTTTCTATCTGTGGAGTGCCTCTTAATATTCAATTTGCATCTATATTCATTATGTAATCTTGCCTTCATGGAATAGCTACACTTTAGACAGGCCAGCCATGCAGCCATTCATTTATTGCACCTTGATTATCTAGTCAGACACTATGCTGGTAATGGCAGACCCACAGTGATTAAAACAGATGAAATCTTAGGTCTCCAGAAACCACCAAGAAAAATCATGTAAACATATCCAGGAAACAAAATGAAATCAAATCCTGGAAGTGCTATGGAGAAAAGTCTAGCGGTGTGATTGAGATAGAAGGGCTGGAAACATGAAAGGAGTGGTCTCCGAAGGTCTGCCTAGAAAGTCATGTGAACTGAGAAGTGAATGACAAGGGGCAAGCTGGATGAAAACCTGGGAACAGAGAATTTGAGGCAGAAGGGACAGACACTAAGACTGAACCCCAGGAAAGAAAAATGACTAACCTAAAGTCATCCCCCCAATCCCCCACACACAGCAGAGCTGGAGAACCTTGCTCTGCAATCACCAAGTGTAGCAGTTACCTCTGGTTGCTGGGACAAATCTCCCATCCAGAAGCTGCTTATGGGAGGAAAAAGTTTACTTCAAGTTTACAGTTTCAAAAGGAAGTTCTTCAGGGCAGAGAAAAGCATTGCAAATGGCTCATACAGAGAGAGAGAGAGAGAGAGAGAGAGAGAGAGAGAGAGAGAGAGAGAGAGAGAAGCAAGTGAGAACTAGTTCTGAACACCCAGTAGGCTAGACATTAACCATTAACCATTAACCACAAAGTCGGCCCCCAAAGAACACACTTCCTCCAGTAAGGCTCCACCTCCCAAAGGGTCCACCAACTGGGAACTAAATAGTAAGCTTAATCACAAACACCTGAGGTTATGAGGGGCAATTTACATCCAAATTACCACATCAATTTTTGTTATTCCACATAATCTAGATTCTTACAACCTTCAATTTATTTCTTAGCTGTTTCAGGGAATCTTACACCTATTCCTTACTTGAAAGAAAAGCTCAACCATCTATTCACAGTTTGATGCTTTTAGAGATTGCCCATTTGCTTTTATTAGGGTCAGTAGAATTAATTACTGATCATCACTGAAGACTTCAAAGTATTTTTTAGACAACATTCATTTTGAGCAGATATCAGTAGTAGTTCCCTTTTTTAATTCACTTTCTTTTTAGTAAAGCAAAATTGGTGCTGGAGTGTAAACATCCTATAATCCTATATAATCCTAATTCCATAATGACCTTGTGAGGAATGTAGAAATATGGTACTGCTCACAGCAAAATGAATAAATCCATTGTGCCTACTCATTCTAACTCTTGTCTTTTTTACCTTTCGACCTTTCCTCTCTCTCTTTTTTTTAAGTATATCTTTAGCTAGGTGTGGTGGTCCACACCTTTTTAAAAATATTTTCTTTCTTTTTCAAGCAGAGAAAGGGAGAGAGAGAGAGAGAGAGAGAGAGAGAGAGAGAGAGAGAGAGAGAGAGAGAACACCAGGCCATCACCTTGTGAGTCTGGTATATGTGGGTCCTGGGGAATTGAATCCAGGGCCTTAGGCACTGGAGGCAAGTGCCTTAATGGCTGAGCCATCTCTCCAGCCCAGTCCACTCCCCCTCTCTTTTTTAATGTGCCTCTATTCTCCCCTTTTCTCCATAATGACATAGTCAAATATCTTAAATAGAGCCTTACAATTAACATGGGGTACAATATGCCTTTATTGGAGCAGTTCAATTTCAAATCAGAATTATTTCATCTCCTTTCAAATAAGGCTCTTTGGGTTCAATTTTGGCCATGAAAAATTATGTATGACTATATATAGTGTTTATTTTAATTATCTAACAGGATTTTTTTCTTCTATTTCTTCCCCCAACTCAAGGATCTGAAACTTGAACCTTTGGAAGAAGAAGTTATTGAAGAAAATACTAAACCTGTAAGTATATTTCCATGTCAAAGTTTTTAAAATACATACTTTAAAAACATGACTTATTTTCAGAAGAAAAGGAATACATGGACACTTATTTTGCTTTGCTAACTTTGGATTTGTAGAAAGCTAATGTCGACTTCCCATGAATGAAACATATTCATTGAAAATATATGGCATGTTATAGGTAAAATGAAACTTTTATGTATATGAGACAATGAGTTGTTGAATGATTGAATATAACTGGCAGAGAAGGATCCTGATTATATTTGATCAGGAACACATTTAGTTGAGTTTTGTAGAAACCTGAGCTGAAACCTAGTACTATTTGTAGCTGCATTTCCAGCCTTTAATCTAAAGCCAGAGACCTTTAAATGCTCACAAGTAATTTTTCAAAAGTCTTAGATACCCTTTTTCTTTAATACATCACATGTATCATGTACTTTTTAGATGATGAAGATTCAGCCATGTTTACATGAAACAATGGGAGGAATACCTTTCATCTCCAAACCATGTACTTTTTAAAAACCACAGGTACTGAGCACAGGTTAGGAAAAGATGATGCTCACCCATGTGTTGTTTCCTACACATCTGCTCAAACCCATAACACAAAGGGAGACGTTAGAGGAGCCCAGGGTTGAGAAGAGTTTAAAAATAACTGATAATATTAGAATCCTGTACCTGTGCATGCTTTCCCCCATTTAACCTTTATTTTTTATTACAGCCAGTTCTTTCATTTCTCTAAAGGCAAGGATGTGATATATGTGAACTCATGAATAACCTCAGATTTTAAAATGGTTGGCTTCTGTGGGAAAGTGAGAAGATAGGGCATGAAGCCCTCACTCTTCAGAATATCTGGTTTGTGAGGTCTCACAGATGCTGGGATTGTTAACCCTATCATCGTGCACCTGTTACCGTCTCATTGGTTTTCAGGAAGGGAAAACTGTTCTTCAATCAAGAGAAATGAACACAACTCTTTTATCATTATGAGAGACAATTTACTTTTGAATATTTTCCTAAGGTAATGATCTGTGAGGGACTAAGTCATTTCAGAATTCTTTATGAAAGGTGGGAATCATGTCATTTGCTGGCCCATGACAAAAGAGACAGGACAATGTCAATTCTCAAAAATCAATATATCTAATACCACAAGTACACCAATGCATATAAGCACTTCTATAAAATAGGACTACACAAGGTGACTCAGGTGTCAAAATTGCATAAAATAAAATTTTTATTTTCAAATGTAGAGATATGAAAATTATTTTTTGGAATATACATATAATAAAGATTTGAACCCATTATTTTCTTCAGAATTACTAAGTTATTTGTTATTAAGAGTTGTTTTTTATTATTTTTTCATTAATTTTATATAGTACTAATTCCTTATAAATCATCTTCTATTCAGAATGAGAAAAACCATTTTCTTCACTGTTATTTATGATAGTGCTCTTATCCCAAACTAGTTTTGGGATTAATTGACTAAAGTTGTGTTTTTTTTTTCCATCAGTGAATGCAGGAAAAGTTTGGAAAATTAACTCTACATCAGAAATTCATATTGTACTTTGTTTTTAAAAGCTAATCTTGACTGATCCTTCATCATATGCCAACTGTGAGGCTAAGCACTCACACATGTAACTCACTTAATCTTCAAAATAACCAAATGAGAGGGTGCTATCATTGGTCTCATTTCACAGATGAAAAAGGTAAGGTACTGAAAGGATTAAATACTGTGGTTGAATCTCTACAAGTTCAGCACCAGATTTACATTCATAACCAAATTGGTACCCAATGTTTGCTGGAATTTTCCCCACCAAAGTGAGGTGCTTTTTCCTAGCAGGGTGTGGTTTAACACTTGATTATTTCATCAGATTTCCTATGGAGAATAGAGCAGATTACTTTGTAAACCTATTTAAACACAGCAAAATTCCTGAACCATAGACAATGATATCTCTAGTTTCTGTGTACCAAACCATTTGTGATGAGTCTAGGATGTGATTTCTTTCATTAAACCCATTTCCCTCATCTACTCAAAGTAATGAAAGTAGCATTTATTGAAAGTCTATCTTGAGAACATTCATTATAAACCTATTCTATTTAATTTTTCTCAAAATTCTGACATAAATGGTACTCTTTCCATTTTATGTACCAGAAGACTTAAGGAAGATTAAGAAACTTGTTCAAAGCATCATATAGTTCATAAAAGTGAAGCCATTTTTCTTCATTTTTGTCCCTTGTTTTGACAAAGAAAAAGAAGGAAAGAGCAAGATGATAGATTTTTTTTGAAATCATCTGACAACTGTCCAGAGCTCTAGAGTTTTCAGTGTCACCTAAAATCTCTTATGGAATGAATAAGTACATAAAATTCATTAAAATAATTTGTTGCAATTAGCTTCACATTGCTGTGATAAACACTCAGCCAGAAGTAGCTTATGGGAGGAAAGGGTTATTTTAGGTTTACAAATCCAGAGCACACAACAAATGGTAGAAGAAGCTACGTCTCTTTAATAGATAGATAGATCTAAGCAGAGAGACACCAGCAATAGCAAACACCACAAAATCTCCAGAGCTTTCCACACACCTAGTAGGGCTGGGCTCAATATCTGCTCCCAAACACACCTTAGGGATGGACCCTTAGGTCCTTCCCCAGGGACACAGGGATCTGCCTGCTAGAGGTTCAGGTAGAAAGTTTAATCAAAAAAGTCTGAGTCTATGGGGCCATACATTCAAATCACCACATTCTGTCCCTAGATTCTATAGACTCATGGCAATCTCGTAACACAAGAACCTATAAGCTTTACCAACTTTAGACTATTCAGAGTCCCAAGTGTCATCTGAGGATTAACTGTGAGTCCTGTAAAATAAACAGATGCTATATATTCCCAACAAATAATGGCGCAGAGTAAACTTTTCCATTGCAAAAAGGCATAACAAGGAGAGACAGGACCAATGACAAAATTAATTATCATCAGGTAAACATAAACATCTGTATTTCAAGTCCAACAACTATAACCAGTGATGAAAGTCTCAGGATTTTCTATTCTGCCCCTCTAGGTGGGCTGTGTAGGCAGGAAAAAATTTCATTCTGAGCCAACAGAGCTCTATGGTAGCCCTTGCTCTGACTTGGTGTATCAAAAACATCTTTGGGTTTCCATTGCAAACCATAGTTCATCTTTCCAGCTCATACAATGTCCTTATTTGGCTTCCAGTACAGGAACCTCACCCTGCTTCATGTGCTGCATCTCTGTAACCAGTTCCTGGAACTGGTTCTCTTCATACAATGTCCTTACTAGGCCTATACATGGATTCAACCCTATTTCACATGCTGCATCTCAGCATCTGGTATCATGTGCACTTTATGACCCACTTCCCTGCATTTTTCATGCTTCCAAAACCATTACAGGTTTGAGGCAAGCCAAATTTGTTTGTACAGGTAACTATCAGACACTAAAAATATAGACAAAGAAAACATAAGTAATTGAATTAAAATCTATAATAAAATAAAATAATGATTATATTTGTACACCTAGGGGATAACATCTAATATAGGTAAATGGAGAGTGTTTCCAGATTTACATATTGAAGACAAAGCCACAAATAATAAGTTACTAAAACACTTTTATACATATACACTGATTTATTCTAACATTATACTAAAACAACATTATGATGCTGTATAGAAATATCCATATATTCTAAATGATGAATAACAATCATTATGAAAAATATCCTTCAGAATTCAAACTTTTATTATTGCTATAATAAAATCAGAAATAAATGCACATAGGGAGAAACA
This sequence comes from Zapus hudsonius, assembly GCA_004024765.1. Lineage (NCBI taxonomy): Eukaryota > Metazoa > Chordata > Mammalia > Rodentia > Dipodidae > Zapus > Zapus hudsonius. The sequence goes on along the minus strand of PVHP010001950.1, from coordinate 84,479 downwards.
TAGGTCTGAAGTCCAAGACCATGATGACTGCAAACCTGTTGACAATTTATGGGGATAATCCATGGGCTTATAGCTAGAAGTAGAAGCAATGAATGAAGTGTGAGTTTTGAAAGGAAGAATTTTACCAGAGCATGCATCCACACATCCTGAGTCTGTCTAAATGTACTGATCCACTTAAATCTTGCTGGTGCTATATGTTCCCTATATGGAGTGCCTTGCCAAAAGTCCACTTAATAAAATGATCACTTTTAAGATATTTTCTCTATTCAGAAAGGAGTATTGAAAATTTGTTATGATTTTAAATATGTCCCAAGTACATTCTTGTTCTGTTCAAAAACATAAACTTCTCCTCAGTGTGATTGTTTATATTGAAAGTTTATCATGTGTCTAGACACTATAAATTTTAGACTCTATAAATTTAATGTCATTTTCTTCTTCTCTACCCTCAAGTCCATGAATAATATTTTATAAATTCAAGAAATTCCACCGTGTTTTAGAGGTTATTACCACTCAATAGACACAATACACTAAGAGCTATCAAAACATGGTCTTGCTATGACAGCTGCTAAGAAATTCAGTTAGCATGCACAAAAAAAGATATTTAATCTCTGAAGACATACTTTGAACACAATTATAAATGCAGTAAATAGAATGAGAGACATGAGAACACAAGTTGCATTTAGAAGAGATCTTCTAAATGCAATCTAAGTAAGCACTCAGGCTGAACTAGTTTTTAAAAATACTTAAAAATATGAATACATAATATAAATCAAAAGCCATATCTGCAACTGAGAGGGTGGAGCAGTGGTTAAAGGCACTTGCCTATAAAGCCTGTTGACCCAGTTGTCCTCTGACCTCTATATGCACACCATGGCACACACTTGTCCACATATGCCATATACATACATGTATACACATACATACACACAAATAATTTTTAAGATTTTATTCATATATTTATTTCTTTGTTTATTTGTGAGCAGAGAGAGACAGAGAGAAGAGAGACAGAAAGAGAATAGACACACCAGGGTGTCTGGCCCCTGCAAATGAACTCCAGATGCATGCATTACCTTGTGCATCTGGTTTTACATGGGTACTGGAGAATCTAACCCGGGTTGTTAGGTTTACAGGCAAGTACCTTAACTTCTGAGCTATCTCTCCATCGCCTAAAAATAATATTTAAGGATATTTCCCCTAATATTAAAAATGCTGACAATTCTTGAAATGTTTCAGAACTCAAAGGCAGATACAACTCTAGCCTAATGTCACCAGCAACAAATCCAGATAGTTCTGCAAATCCAAATTAACTCCTCATAGGAACACAACACATTCATTCAAAAAAATCCAAATATTCCACTGTAGTCCCTTGTAACAAAATCCCTATTAGGTAAATGATAGAGCTAATGCTACGCCAGCCATAACAAAGACCCCAAAATGTGCTACCAATAAAAGAATGTTCTACCATGAAAGAATGTTCTGGGTTAGTTATTCATGCTATGGGATATAAGATTTTGATAAAATTTCAGGCTATATATTGACAGAAAAGACATAAAGATATTCAGAAAACCAAACATCTTTTTCCCTCTCCAAATTCATATTTCACAGTTTCAAAAGCTCTACTTGTCAGAAGAGTCAAATTTAGGCAGTTTGTGTCTCATAAGCTGATTTCACCATGTCTGAGGAAAGGAGAGGAAAAGTATGTTTTATTTGGGTGGCAAAGTAGAATCTAAAAGCGAACAGTTTGATTTTTCTAAATCACATTCATATTAATGTATTAAGTTAAAAAAACAGTTGTAGCTACTTAATGACTCATCCCAAACTTCAATGGCTTAATACAGTCACTTCGGCTTTCTAGGTAGGAAACAGGTGGGGATAGAGGGAACATTCTTGTGATTGCCAGTGACCTCCTTTGGATATCTGTGGTCAGCTGCATGCCAGCTTTGCTGATACTGGCCTAGCTTTTTCATATATCCAGAGGTCAGAACAGCTCTATGTTGCTTTTCATTCTCTAGGTGGGGAGGATCTGCAAACACCAGCCTACCTCCTGTTTTTTACATAAAGTTCTATCTGAACACAGCTATTCCAATGTATTTGCATATTTCATGTGTCTATATTCACCCAACAACAGATTTGATTAGCTGTGACAAGAATCAGACAGCACACAAACCTAAAATATTTATTCTCTGTTTACAAAAATAAATCTGTTGACCCCTAATCTTAGAGGTCTTGTTCACATAGCAATCCCAGGGATCTGAGAGGAAAAAAACTGAAGACCAACAAGTCTCTTGGGCCTTAAACTTGAAACTGACATACTGTCAGTTCTGCCACATTTGATCAGACAGAGAGCCACATAGAAGGCTAGTCCAGACCACAAGAGAATGAAAACAACCCATGAGAGGGGACAGGGGTCACATTTCAAAGGGCCTGAGTTCAGAGGGGAGTGAAGGATTCTGGGCATTTTTAGTATCCAGCCTACTGGATCATGTAAGAATTGCCTTTGCATGCAAAAACAACAGAGGAATAGGTTAGTTAGATAGATAGCTCAAAGAGCCCATGAGACTCCTCTGAATCATCATGCATCACGGCTGCCTGAACAAGAAGTCTCCACAGATTTATGTGCAAGGTACACACCATAATTATGTCAAATAGTAATTCTACTTTGCCATTAATATAAACCCAGGTACCTGGGAGAATCATAAAGGAAGCTCACCGTTCACCACAAAAATTTAGGAAATAGTCATAGGCTCGATTTTCTGACTCTTGATCCTGGATCCTGAGAAGGAATAACATACAGCTCAATTGAAGTGATTGAACTCAGGGTAGTTGGCTTGTGGAGATATATATGAAAAATTCAGAGCGGGAGCTGGAGAGAAGACTCAGTGGTTTTGTGCTTGCTTGCATAGCCTGACGGCCCAGGTTCAATTCCCCAATGCCCAGGTAAAGGCAGATGCACAAAGGGGCACAAGCATCTGGAGTTTGAGTCTAGTGGCCAGAGACCCTGGAGTGCTCTACTGTCTCCCTCTCTCTCTTCTCTCTAATAAATAATAAATATTTTCAAAAATATAGAGCTGTTTCAATATAATAAAAATTGGGGGATAAAGAAATGGCTCTGTGTTTAAGGCATTTGCTTGCAAAGCCTAACAACCCTGGGTTGATTTCCCAGCATCCACATAAAGCCAGATGCACAGAGTGGTGCATGCATCTGGAGTTTAGTCACAGTGGCTGGAGGCTCTGGTCTGCCCATTCTCTCCCTCTCTCTCTTTTTTCCCCTCTCTCTCTCCCTTCTTAAAAATAAATAAAAAAATTTTTAAAAAAATATTCTAAAAAGTATTTCAAAATATAAAATATAATAAAAACTAGTTCCTTGTCCAGTAAACAGTCCACACAATAATTCAGAGATACACTGTCCTCTCATCTTATCACTGTCCTAAGGTAGGTCCTCATCCTACCAACAAAAAGAAAAAATGTGTAAGCTTACATCCATCCAAAATCTTGGCTCAAAAGTGCTACCCAGTATTTTTGTTCAAATATGTTGATATAAAATCCTCAAATGATCACACAGAACTCTGGGGGAGGATTGATGAAGAGCCAGTAGTGTTCCTGGAAAGAAGAGAAATGAGCATGTTGCACTCTTCCATAGATCACCTTCTGATCACCAAATCTTCACTTGCATCCTTTTTACATATATAGAATTATAAGACAAGACACGCAGAGAGAGAGAGAGAGAGAGAGAGAGAGAGAGAGAGAGAGAGAGAGAGAGAGAGAGAGAGACCCCTCCATAAGGGAGATGACCTGAAGTTTTCTATAGTTATTGCTTTTAGCTCAAAATGATGTGAACTTCACTCTGTTCTCTCTATAAGATTAGGAATTAATCTCTTGATGTCTGACAAATTTAGGAATGATAAAGTAAGGAAACAAAACACACAATGAAAAAAAACTGGACCAGAACAAAAAGGTAGAATTGGAGGGGGGAGTGGAGGAAAGATGAGAAACACACAGCATTTGCTGTTTGATTGCATCAATAATGTCAAGCTGAGAGGTATTTTTCAGTGAGAGAGCTCTGTGATTAGAGCCTGGGTTTCAATTCTTGGAAGACCTCTGCCCCACATTGTTCTTTTGAAAATTGTTTTCTGGTCCATTATTCTCTATGATCATATAAAATAGCCCATTGGAGGCCATTTTGTTTCTTGGGGCGAAGTTATGTGCTTGTTGACTGTTTATATAGATGTATGGACTCAAATCTAATTCTAAGAGTTAAATAAACAAGTTTAAGACAGAAGTCAAGATTTCATTTCCAATACTATTTCCTCAAAAATTTAGTAAATATATTGTAAATTTAAATATAGTCACCTTCATTATATGTGAGTAACCTCACCAAAGTCACTACCTAGATGTAGTTTCAAAATGTAGACACAGTTTTTAGCCTTATTACTATTTCACTACGCCTTGTAAAGACTTTTTCATTACTGAGTATTGAACTCATAGCTTCATGCATTCTAGGCAGGTGCTCTACCACTGATCTACACCCCTGGCCCAGAAATCGATCTTAACCATTCACTGCAGAAGCCAAAACCTAGTTTTTACAATTAACATATGAACTGGGTATGTTGGCTCGCATCTTTAATCTCAGCTGAGGTACAAGAATTGTGAGTTCAAAGCCAGATTTGCTTTGAACAGAATGAATTCTAGGTCAGCCTGGTCTAGAGTGAGAACCTGCCTCAAAAAAAAGTAGAAACTTTTAAAAAATATATTAACTGTACAAAATATAGTGCCTACAATGTAATGAGCTTTCAACAAATAGTAGCTCTTAGCAGAAACTTGAAAATGTAATAACCAGAAATTTGCCTACAGATATTATGCTGCATAACAATATGCAATAATGTGAAGGTTTATTTTATATTCCAGATCACTCTTATGGTGGTTTTTTTTTTCACTTTTATGATTCTTGTGTTTGTTTTGACTTTAAAAATTTTTCTCCCAATCCTTGAAGAAGAGTAAAGGATTGATGCTGGTGCCTAAACTTCCATGAGACACACAAAGGCAGATCTCTATGGAAGTCTTCTCAATACAGTTGTTGCGATAGTAATAAGATTTATTATGAAAGCAGGTGGCAGTCAGCCCAGTGTGATCATTACATGCAAAGGGCCTACTGTAAGCAGACAATGTTTGAGAAGCCATTAATAGTTGATGCACCATTGGAAACACCCCAGTGACCACATAGTTTTTTCTTTTAATTGATTAAATAGTTTGACACATCACAAAATATCCAAGAAGCTGGAGCTATGCAGGGTACTTCTCTTTAACAAATGGTAACTGTAGTGGAGTGACTAGGGCCTGGGTGTACTTAGGGAGGTTTTGTAAGATGCCAGTGCCTGAATCCTACACCCAGGGATTGCAACAGAAGTGTAATCTTCAAAGTTTCTCACTGAATTTAACTGAATCTCTCTGCTTTTCAAAGGACAAGCTCTTCCATTTTTTGGAACTAAAGCAACAAAAATGTCCTACAAATCTTATAGCCTTCATATGACTTTGGACTGGAATAGTCATGGCCTGGTTCAGTCACAGTTTTTGCTGTGAGCTTCCCTTTTCTCCACAGCACATCATGCTCGTGCAACGCCAAATGTCGGTGATAGAAGAAGACTTGGAGGAATTCCAGCTGGCTCTGAAGCACTATGTAGAGAGTGCTTCTGCCCAAAGTGGATGCTTGCGGTAAGTGCTCCAGGGCGAAGCCTGAGCCAGCCCAGTGGCCCTGGTGAACTTGACCCTTTAGATGAAGGAGGGGAGACAGCCAGTCAAGAATCCTCATGTTAAATTCTACAGCAGTCCTTCCCTCTGGGTTATGACATTTGCAGAGGTTATCTGTTGTTTTCTATTTGATTCTTGAACTAGAGTTGATTTAATCATTAGGAACAGGATCGCTGAGCTTCAAAGTGATTGAAATTTTCCTTTTTGCCCCTGACAATCAGCACTCATTGAAAATCATCTCCATAGATTAGGCTTCCAGTCTCAGGCAGCTAATCGTGCAGCCCAATAGCCATTTCCACCATTACCAAAATTGCAGCTTCTCTGAAGTCAAGATTTCAGACCTTGATTATTTCATAACTATAACAGCATCCCTTTCCTCTCCTTGTTGCATAACCACCACTCGGATGAAGCTCCTGTTATATAAAGGTTACCCAAATATGCTACTCATCTTTAGTTTTTCCTCTATGAGAGGTCCAATAAACAGCTGCTACAGTAGTTTTCCAGAAACAATGATACTCTTTAATTAGTTTATCAGATTTGTCCAGATATTATGTTGACCCTGCCTGTGAGCACAGGAGCATATACACCACTATCTACTAGTGTCCCTGTATAGTCTGTGCTTCCTGTCTATGCCTCAGGCCTGGACATTCTCTATTGCAGAAGTGTGCACTCAACTGCAGGTCTCTGCCAGCTCATGCACTGCCTGAAGTCCAAAGCCCTGACCCAAACTTAAGGCATTCAGCAAACTTCCACAAACCAGATTAGCCATACCTTCCAAGCTTCTTTCAACTGTTTCATAATGTTCTTTGAATATGGCTGTGGGAAAACTTTTCAGCAGAGATGTATGTTTTTGTGGTCTGTGTGTGCCTGCAAACACATAGTTCGTGTCTAAGTGATTTGCTCTTCTTCTGGTGATGACTTATGTTTTATTCATGCTATAGCCTGTTCTTGCAGCTCAAAGGTAAACTAGGATTAAATTGGACTAAAGATAGGGTTTTGTTAGCTTTGAGGTTAGGAAATTTTTATTGGTTCTTAGGCTAGGTATTCCTCATCAGGAACCTCACAAAGATAGTCATGGTTTCTTAGTCCTGGAATCCTTCCTAGTCAGGAGATTGAGACTGGAAGATTACAAATTCAAGGCTTCCTAAACTACAGAGTGAATTTAAGTTCATCCTGGGCAACTTAGTGAGACCATGTCTCATACACAAAAAGACAGAGGATATAGCTTAAAGTAGAGTGCTTGCATACAATGCTTAAAGCTCTGGGCTCAATTCCCAATACTACCCCCTCCCAAAAAAAAGGAGCCGTATCAGAGATTTCTGAACATTAATTGAAAGAGTCCATGGAATGAACTGCTCAGCGCATGACTTCCATCCACTGAAGACCATGCAATGTGAGCCAGAGTCACTGTTGTCCTCAGTCTTCATTCTTCCTTCCTGGCTGTAGTAGTTACCTTCTCATTGCTAGGGCAAAACACCTGTCAACAAGCAGTATATGGAAAAAAAGGGTTTACTTAGGCAAAGATTCATCATAGTTGTGAAAGCATGGTAAGCAGGACGTCACATTTTGACATATCAACTAGGAGGAAGCAGCAAGAGTGAGTTAGCTTTGGCAAAGTAGGCTACAGTATATAATCCAGAGACCTGCCCAAAGTTACATACCTCCTCCAGCAAGGCTCTAATTCCCAAAGGCTCCACCAGGTCAGAACCAAGTAAGAGGCTTAGTGACAAACACATGAGGCTATGGGGGACACTATATTCAAACATCACACTGGCTGACTTCTCTGTGTGGTGTATTTGATTAGTAGCACTGACCAGTCACATCTTCCCTGCACTACCTTTGTAACAGGTGCACAAGAAAGGCTGCACTCCCATGATTTTGTTATTGCACTTCCTATGTTGCTCAGAAGGACACAAATAAAAACCCAAATTTAATCCTTATAGATAAGAACTAAATATTTTCCACTGGCTTAAAAATAAAATTCAGTATTTGGAAAATGTAAATGGGTTTGTAAAAATATAAAGTCTGTTCCAGTGCATCAGAACCTATGGGGATTGGTTAGATGATTTCCATTTATAAAATGGGCTCATGAGTTTTTAAGGTTCAGAAACACTTGAATAGCCAAGGAGAGAAAGGAATAGGCTGTGGGAGAGTCAGAGTTGATATATCTGTGCTGCCTCAAGAACCATGGATTATTAAATAGGAACTCCTCTAAGTGGGCTGACTGGTCATCAGAACACACAGGTGGAGCACATCCTGTCTGTGCCGTTTTTCAGATGTTCCAGTTAGTCCATTTAATTCTCTACCTACATCAGCTGATGAATAATCAAATGCCCTTCAGGCAGCAGTTGTGCTCCATGAACCCACCACAATATCCTTGTACTTGGCTTGTAAAGCTCTGTGATTTAACAAAGTTTTAGTACCTTCTCCCATAATGTTTAACAGAGGCTAAACATAGTGATGTTAGATACGGAATGCTACTATTACATAATGATCTAAAGATTAGCTATTTTACCTACAGTTTTGTATTTATTCTTCAAGGTAATAATTTCAGAAACATATTGCATCCAGCTTAGAAAGAAATGGGTTTAGATGGATTAAAGAGCTTTGTACAAATTTCACTCTAAACCTCATGTTTAATCTTCTTTGTCAATATTTGGTCATTGTTGAATTAAACATTTCTTGACTTTTTAAAGCTAACCTAGGATGGAATGGTCAAGATCTTTTCAGTTCCAATTACAATAGTAATAACATTCTCAAATTCAGGCAGCTTAATTAGAATTTTTGCCTCCTGATCCTCTGATTAGGGAACTAGGAAGTCTGAGAACTGACAAATTCTTTGCCATAACCAGTCAGTTGTGATTAAAGACGTTATTGGAAAACTCAAGCAGATGATTTGTGTGGATCAGGTAGCACACACACAATATGCTATTCTTCACATTTTTATAATCACAAAGGCTCACTAATATGTTGGAGGAAAAGAGCTACCACTTGAATAAATGGTGTATGCAATAAGTTCTCAGAATCAGGCCTGATACCTGCATTAGTCAGGGTTCTCTAGAAGAGCATAACTCAGAATGAATATGTATTATAAAGGGATTTACTGGATTTGCTTATAGTATATGGGTTGTGCAGTCCAACAATAGCTTGTCTGCAGGCTGAAGAATCAGAGAAGTGGGTAGCTGCTCTGTCCCAATGGGATGCTGAAGGCCTGGAGAGTTGCTAGAGAGCTACTTGTCTTCAGTCCACATTGTCAGGCTGTGAAACTGGTTCCAATGTCCACAGAGGATAACAGCAGCAGGGTGGACACACTTATCAGCAAGTAGCACAAACAGACAGGCAAAAGGTCTTGTGTTCTCTTGGAGATTCTTTACGTGTAGTCCAACACTGAGAAAAACAACCACTCTGGGGGAAGGTCTTCCTCCTTCCATCAATTCTTCCTGGAAACACCCTTACAGGCCCACCCAAAAGGAATGTTTACTTGATGACTAATCTGATCAAGTTTACAACAGACTTTAACCATCATGCCACCAGAGAAAAAATAGTTTGAACTTTCAAGGATTTTCGAATCTATCTGGGGAAACAGGAAACTCATTCATGAAGGCAGAAAAAAATTAAAGCTATGAAACAAAATTGCTAAATAGAATAATTTTTGAAGTTATTCTCTATAAAATTGTAGCTATTATGTCAAAGTCCCAAGGAAGACTACTACACATTACACTGTAAAATAAACCTTGAAACTTCTTTATGAACTGATTGTGAAGGTACGTTGAAACATTATTATTCAATAGGTGTACAAATAAAATAAATCTGTCGCTAGCCGTCTGAGTGGAGGAATGTGGGAAGTGTGTCCACTGATCTAGTGTTATTTCATTGGTCTGGTCCTATACAGGCATTAGCGAGAACATACATTTATGGAAAGAAGGAAATCAAGTTAGGAAAATCCCCTCCAATCATAGAACTATTAGTAGCACCAATTCACAAGTAGAAAGCTAAGACTGAGTAATGGGTCCTAGGGGAACTGCTAATTAACAGGTGGTGAATAATCACAGGTGTTTTAGGCCATTCTTTAAGTCCCAGCCACATCACACTGTGATATCCTTCCCCTTTACAGCCCAGCCCCATCACTGTGATATCCTTCCCTTTAAATCCCAGCCCCATCACACTGTGATATCCTTCCTCTTTAAGCTGCTGCTTTGGTCCTTCGCCTGAGCACGCTACTAAAATTGGAATTTCAATGGAGGATGCTGGGGTTCAAACAAAGGTTTTGCAAAGCTGTCAGTGCTCTTCACCTGAGCTGCAGCCCCATGCTTGGTTTGTTTTGTTTTTGTTTTGAGACAGGCTATCTCTCCACACAGCCCATGCTGGCTTAAGTCAAGCTCCTCCAGCATCCACCTTCCAAATTTTGAGCATGCAGATTTACAGGATTTTTGGCCTAGCCCAGAAAATGGAACGTTTGGATAGTGCTATAGTAAATGGTTTTGAATGCAGTAAGTGATACAAATGAATTAGTTTTCAGGAGGCACTTGATGAGCCCGAAATGCTCACTGAGTATTTTTTCATCTTAAAGAAAACAGACACGAGATGAAATTGCACTATAAGGTAATGTTGTATACTACTTTCAGACAGTGGTAACAGCTATAGATTCTTTCCCCAGAAAACAGGTTACATACACATTAATTTGCAGATTATTTCTGAGATTTTTTTTTTAAAGTTGTTCATGAACTCTTGGGATGAGAAAATTAAACTGCACTTTATATATAATCGCTATCCTATGGTAAACTTTACTCAAAAAAAAATCTAAAGTTGAGCTAATAATACTTGATTCATCATACTGAGTGAACCAAATTGCATAAACAACTATGCTAAACTCCAAATTACGAAGAACCAATGAGGGAAAAAATATTAAAATTTGTGTAGTTACTGCCACCTGCTGGTCACTTTTAGATAAATCCTAAATCTACATTAACTATCTTTTAAATCTTTTATTAGTTCAAAATCCTTACTTTTCTACTCCCTTTCTGCTACCTAATATGCACATATTATGAAACGAGGCTGAATAAGCTTACTTTCATGATGGAGTTCTTAAAAGCATCTTCGTTTAGGTCTGTCCGTCTTTCCTAAGTATATATGTGCCCCCTCATTCCCTCTTTCCACCTACAATATTTCACTCCCTTTGCTTTCTCGCTGCTCTGCACAACCGTCCTCTGTTCACACCCCACACCATTATCAGGATCTTTCAGAGCATTTTTAAATGAATGCTGGACGTAACAGATGCCTAATAAAACTTTGAATGATAATTTGCAAAGGTAAACTGAAAACTTTTGTGACACACATATTAAACAAGTTCTTGGTAAAGCTACTGATGCTCTGCAGGGACCTTAGCTTACCTGCTTCCTGCACGAATGGGTAAGGTTAAGTGTTCCTACACCTACAAAGAATTAGCAGACTTCTTTCATTTCCAAGGGTTAATTATGCCTTTTGCTTTCTGCTGCAGCATTTCTATACAGAAGCTGTCAAATGAATCTCGCTACATGATTTATGAGTTCTGGGAGAATAGTAGTGTGTGGAATCGGTAAGTTGTAAGACAAGGGATGCAGCAGTATACATGTGATTTTAAGACTTATGTAAAAAGATTTTGCCTTTTTTGTTGTTGTTGTTCCTTCCCTCCCCTCTTTTCTCCTTTCTATCCCTTCTATCATTGCCTCCTCTTTCCTCCCTTCCCTCCCTCCCTCCCTTCTTTCCTTCTTTCTTTTGGACAGTGCTAGGGCTTCCTGCATACTAACCAAGCTGGGAAAATAAATTATCTAACCTCTATATCTTTATTTTGAGGCCAAGTCTCACTAAATTTCTCAAGCTGACCTTGAATTTATTCAGTAGTCCAATCTGGCTCCTGAGTAGCTTTGATTACAGACCTATGCCACGAGTTTTAGAGTGTTTACTTCACCTTACATGTTACCTGGCCTATTATTCTGAATCCTATGCTTTTAGAAATTGATTTCATAGATTTGAAATCACTTCCCTGTTGGAGCAGAGATGTTGGGTACTGATTTGACTTAGTGTCTTAACATTTTACTGATGATTTCAGACAAGAGAATTAGGTAGGGGTTATGTTTGCTTCAGGAATGTGGAATGGTGTGTTGAGTTCTGTGGTTATGTTTTATAATAAAATTATAGTGACCAAGATTATAACAGTTAAAAGACATTGTCAAAGATTGAAAACAAATCAACTTTGAAAGTAAAGATGAGGGCTGGAAAGATTTCTCAGTGGTTAAGGCACTTGCCTGTAAAGTTTAACCAACCAAAGTTCGATTCCCCAGTACCCACATAAAACCAGATGCGCAAAGTGGCACATGCATCTGGAGTTCATTTGCAGCAGTTGGAGGCCCTTACACACCCATTCTCTCTCTCTCTTCTCTTTGCTTGCAAATAAATACTTTTTTAAAAAAGATGATTGCTAACAAGTAGGCAATTCAAAAATAAGGATAAAAGAACATTTTGCTCTTCTGATTGTATAAATACTTCAATTTTTTTCAATGTTTTTAAATAGCACAGAAAAGAGCTAATAAGTCCATATTTTAGGATAATTATGGTAATAGAACACATGGCAAGTCAGATAATACTTATTTCACCTGAAATGTTTACTTTTATGGGTTCAAAATTAAAAGTATTTTCAGGGCCTTGGGATTACCTGGTATGCATGCGGCCTTGGCTTCCACACCCAACACTTAATGATGTGCTCTCATGAAGACAAAGGACTGTAGTGTTGCAATCCGGGTATGGACCGGTAAAGGCAAATTACCAACCCCAAGCTTCAAGAGCTACACTTTTAAGGCTTATTTCATCTGTTCTCTAGTGAGGGACACCTACACGCCCTCTTCTTAGTTATCCTATTTTTTAAACAACTCAGTAACTGTGATAATTTCTTGTTTATACTTCTGCCAAAGCTTGTTTCCTATTGCTTTATGAATTGTATGCTTTAATGTTTTCCTGTCTTTTTTATTTACTTGAGAGATACAAGACTGAGTATGGGCACGCCAGGGCCTCCTGCCACTGCAAACACACCAGATGCATGCACCATTTTGTACAGCTAGCTTTACGTTGGTAATGAGAATTGAACCTGGGCCACCAGGCTTCACAATCAAGTGCTTTTTAGTAGCTGAGCTATCCATCTTTTTTCTAAATTTCTGATGACAATGATTACTCTTTAGGTTCTGTTAAGGCCCAGTAACCATTAAATAGGATCTGCACTCAGACATATGATCATAATCAAACCAAACCTTGAACTCTACATCATAAATTATAATGCATCAATTAAAATGTGTAGTTTAACCTGTAATCATTTACACAGCCACCTTCAGATGAATTACAGCAAGACATTCCAAAGAAGTAACGTGGATTTCTTGGAAACTCCAGAGCTCACATCAACTATGCTAGTACCTGGTAATTATCCTAGGATCACAATGCTTCTGCTTGGTTTTGTTTTGAAATATAGTGTTCGTTTCTCCACATTATCAGTGGTGCTTTCTTTATATATTTATATATTTTATATTTATTCTAATATATTTAATCCTCGGTTGATTGTATTTATATTCTCGGCTATATTAAGCCTGAGTGGTAGGTTGGTCACCTTTAAAATTTAGTGAAATGGAAGTACAAGCCAAGTCATGATACTTCAAAAATTATTCAAATGCATTACTATAACATCATGTACTAAATACAGTTGAAATAAGTGACCATATGCTGGTGATTATAATTTTGTTAGAAATGTTTATTATAATAGTTGCTTAAACATCATTTGTAATTGAGATAGAGAGGAATTTGCCTGGACCTAGTCATAGCTTAAGATTACTGAGAACCAAAATTCATTTGTCACCTCCTTGCCCACTCAGTTACTGACTATAAAGGCATTTAATAAGCGGTAATATGTGTTTGGCACTGGGGATACTAGGACACTTAGCCCATTTACTGGCACTGGCTGAGATCCAGCTCCCAGTGTGCTAGAAGCTAACAAGGGTAAAAGGTAAAAACAGTCCCACCTGTCAAGTTCTGTCCATTCAATGTTTGCCAAGGCCAACATTGACTGAAAAATAAAGCAGCTCAAGCCATGAAATAGTAATTTCCACCTGAGGAGTGTGTTCTTTGTAGACTAAGAGAAATTATCCTTCTCAACTTTAAAGCGAAGAATGCCACTGGAAGTTTTTTTTAATATATATTTATTGTCCATAATGAGTTACATTATTTAGTGGGCAAACAATGAGTTGTTATCCCCAATTCCCCAATGCCCCCCTCGCCATCCCCAATCAGCTGGATATACTCCTCCATGGGTCTTCTGGATCAGTCCTTGTGGCAAGGGACCATGGATAGCCTAGTACTCAGCCTGGTTCTCCTGGCCCAAGTGTGTTGTTACTGAGGGGTGCCATGCCTCTGGATATTCTCCCCCACCACGGCTCTCACAAAATGAAAACAAATAACACTGGATCAATTCTTGTTCTCTGGGCCCAAACTCAATGCAATTTAATACCTTTTAATTGGTGCCCTAATTTTCATTGATTTCTGTCACTTCTAATCCCAACAACAATAAATAGAATTTGATAGAACATAAGGAAAAGTTAGGCTTGGTTTCAAACACAATTTAAATATATCTCAAACAACACTTTAACATTTATTGGGGCATCCCATTCTACTTTGAAGTTTTATTGGCATTATAGCAGGAACACCTCCCTGAGCAAAAAGCCAGAATATATTTATAGGTTTCACTGGCCATGTGACTTTGACTTCTAGTACTATTTTTAATAAACAGTTTTGTAACTTTGTGTTATATAGCTATAAAGAGTAAAAATAAATGCATTTAAACCACAGTAGCTGCACATATTTAGACCTAAAATTAAAATTGGATAAAAGCACAAGTTATTATTTTGAGAAATACAGAATAAGGTTTTATTTTAAATTTAATTAATAAAGTATGATTTCTTGTAACATTATTCTTTATTGAAGATAAGTAATTCAACTGATACATTTCAAGAGATAAAGCAACAAGGCCTGGTACCATCTGATATGAATATAAAAACTAAAATATATACCTATAAGCTATTAAATACAAAGTCAGTCAAATGTAGCATTCCAAAATACAGCAAACCAGGTTTGTTACCCATCATAACCACTCAGGCAGAAACCACTAAAGTGCTCAGTGTGTGGGGCAATTAGACATTTTCTTTATTGTTCTTTCTTTATTGTGCAAGGCATACGAGAAAAGCCTATGGGTATGAGGAGGACACACGAGAAAGCAAAATTATGTCACCAGAAAATCAGACAATATTCAGAGCAAATTTTGTTCCTTTCCATTTGCCGCTTTCTCGCATCATTCCACCAACCATACTTCTTTATCATAAGTTTGTGACTGAGATATTATTCATTTGGAACATGTTTTCAGTGTTAAGATATAGATATACTAAAATATTACTTATGAATATTCACTTACTTGTACTCAACTTTTAAAATCCGTATGTGGAGGTATTTTATATATTTCTAACTACTGGTACTGTGGATTACAACAACAATATAATTTTATCATCAGAGTATTTAAAATTTTCTTCTTAAGACAAGTAGGAAGAATTTAATTTCACCTCCAATAGTTTGAAAATGGTGACTAGAAAAATAATTTAGCAGAGTAAATGTGAAGAGAATGATTTCTTTACAATTTGAACTTTGTTCTAAATATTGTTTTCATTATTTTAAAATATGTTTTCTCTTTTCAGCATCATGGTGGATCCTGAACAACAATTAGACATTTTCTTTATTGTTCTAAGTGCAAGACAAGTGTTCTTATCTAAAGTGTTAACTAGAAAATTCTCTGTAGTTGCCAATCTGCTATATACTTTTGTTTAATGTATTTACTCTAAGTGTATTCTCCTAAAGTATATGCTATAGCAATTTTCAAAGTTCACTGTTACTCTTAATATTTGATGCTAATTGTTTTGTTACATTGTAATCTAATTATTGTGGCAAAATCCTAGTATGTAATTTTAAAATGCTATAAAGTAATAAATTTGTGAAAATTATGATAAGAAAAATTTAAAGTGAAACTATTAGACTAATACTTCATAGGACAGATTTTATAGATCACCACATACTGCAAAGGATTAAATCAGTGTCTTGTGATCTTTTTAATAATGTACTTTTCGGTGTGTGAAAAAATTCAATATTGTCTATTTCTATCACATGCTCCTACAACTATTTTCTTTATGTTACTTTAAAAATCAGTTTATAAGCCTACAATAATCCTGGCTGTAGCCTATAGAATATCACTCTGTGAGATTATGAACAGATAATTTACAGGGGCACAATTCTGCGGTGTTAGTGTACTATTTACTAATGTAGCACTGTTATATTACTTAATAGCATCAGAAGTCTCTGTATGTAAGTTAAGCATTATTAAGTAAAGAAAGTTTTACTTTGGGGAAATATAACTTAAAACTTCATGGCATATGGCTATGGTATATGACACAGACATCTAACTTTTCTTGTAAAAATAGACATTTGCATTTATATAGATTTTAAAATTCAGTACTTTAACAATGAAATCTCAGCCCAATGAATAAATAGGAAATATAAAAGCAAGCACAAAGCTTCAGAAAAAAAATACCTACTTTAGTTTGACACTTACATAAATAAAACTATACCAAAATATCTACTCTGCTCTACAAGTTCAGAAATTAAATATTTTAATAAAAAACTTCTGGTTCTAGATGTTGCTTTGAAAATACAACACAGGTAGAAGTGTGGTACCATGTTATTCTCTAGTACACATTCCTTTGAAACTCTGGGTCTTCAGGAAAAAAAAATGTTAACATTTTCCTTTTTCTTCATGTTAGAAAACTCAGGAAAAAAGAAAAGATTGAATTTTTACTTCATAAATATAAGACTTAACCTAGAAAACTTTTCTCAAATTACAGAATATTGACATTTATGAAATACTTTTTTATACTTCACTCCTCCATCAAGCTAATTAAAGAAATTCTTATACTTTCTGATAGACATTAGTAGCAAATTTTAACACACAGTTACACAGAAGTTGCGTATGTGTGTCTGACTCTAAAGATGACAAGCACTATAAAACAGCATCTGGCTCAACTCTTTTAATATAGACACACACAAAGTCAGGAACACTGATGGAGTTCATCAGTGATTATTCTGACAAGCTATACATATGTACAAAGGCAAAAAGATAACAAAGAGTGTGGGTCTAACTCTGGTTATACACAGTATGAAAGGATCAAACAACTTGAACACCTAAGGGAATGTGGGCATACAAACTCTTCTTGAAAACAGTGCTACAAATGTTTCAAAAAATTCAAAATATAACCAATAAAAACATTTTCTGCATCCAAATCCAAAGCATCTCAAGTTCTGGATACTGAGGAGTTTCCAAAGGACATAGTGGTATACCTGAAGAGGGTTCTGAACAGTCAAAGAGCTTGTGCAATGGCTCTCTGGATTTCCCATTTGAAAAAGTTCTGTCAATTTTTAAAAATTAGAATAAAAATGGCCTGAGAAAAAGATAATAGCCAATTCTATAGTAACTGTAATCCCAGGTATTACAACATATTTTGTGTGTGTTGTTGAGAGAGATAGTGTGTACAGACATATACTGGAATCTATAGTATAAAAGAGTAGGGGACAAAAGATGAATGAGAAAAAACAGACCCTTCAGAATAAATATCACACTTTAAGCAATAAGTTTGTACCTAATGGTTTTTTCCCTATTTTTAAAGCCCTTTCTCTGGGGAGCACATTAATGTAGAATAAGGTACTAAAAGACCAAGGATGGGTAACTACTATACAGAAAACAATTAAATTTGGACAAGCCCCAAAACCAGTGAATCAAACAGTGCTGGCTTTAGGAACTCACATTCAGAGAAGTAAGAACTTTCTGCCAATAAGGGGCCTTGAATGCCTTGCCAATACACCCAGGAACCTGGAAGAGCAGGAAGCAGAGAATTGATACTTATCTTTCTATCTGTGATGTTTTTGACACTCTGCTAGAAGAAACTGCTTTTTATAAAAGTAACATCCAGAGTGAAAAGCTACAGGAGGCTTACTCTATTAAATTTCTAATAATTAAAAAAAAACAAAATTCTTTGCCCATATATATTCCTGTTATAATAAATTATAGGATTAAACTTAATGCACCTCTATTATTTGCAAATGCTTAAGCAGTTCTTCTTTTGAAAACAAGAAATACCAATTTTACTTTTCAGTTGCTCAACTTCTAACCATAACAGTCTGATTATTGACTGTTCAACTTCAGTTTCATTCCTTACCTGTTCATTGTTGTCCATCTCTGCTAGTAGTCAAGAATACTAGAAACCTAGAGGTCAATTAACCACAAATCTAAAGAGAAGCGCTTGAATTAGAAAGCCTCCCCTGGCCATTGCCAACCATGCTTAGAACACCCTGAATCACTCTGCACTTCTGGAGCAGTCATAATGATCTGGTCAATGCTAACAAAATTGGTAAGAAAAGCAACAAAACGACCTTCGAAGCAACAAGAAATTATGTACTATATATGCATTGTAGCAAATTCTTTATATTTGAGAATCTTTACAGCTTACATTTCCATTCCATTATTACAAGTGATGAAAGAAGAAAATTGCAAGTAGCATGCAAATTATAAATACAGTCCTCCCACTTCACTAACAAAATTCCTACTTTCGGGTGTTGCTTCCCAATTTTTGCAGGAAACTGCCTGCAAAGGTGAAAATGATTAGAAAAATTCTTTATAGTTTAATATATTTTTCTCATTTTATGAGAGGCCAAATAGCCAACCATCAAAATTAAAAATAAATTGAATTGTCACAGTCCATTTCAGTTATTGTTCCTGATCCACTTCATCTGCAGGTGTCCAAATATAAAATAAGTAATTGTTTATCTTCAAGTTCATCTCCTCAAATGCTACTTAAAACTTTGGTTGTTTTCCTGTAATATAGAAGAAAGAGCCAATTCATCAATTAGACTACAGGTTTTACAAATTAATTTATTAAACCAAATACTGTGAACTTACATAGATCTAAGTGCATGTTGCTATAGAAACTATTAAAGTTAATGTTAAATAAACAGCAATTCTGTGTGTCAATGTTAAATAGCAATTCTGTATTTCAATAAAATTATATAATCATATTTTTAAATATATTAAATTGTATTCCAAGCCTGTTTGCTCTGTTTCTGTTTATCAGTTTTATAAATGTTATAAGTGCATAAAGAAAAAGTAAGTTTAATTATAATGTGAATTTGTTCAAAATAAGTTTGTCAATATTTTATTAACCAAATAAAGTGTTATTAACTTAGAAAGTCTAAAAGTGAAAAGTGATTGTATTTTATGTAGAACTGAAATTTACATTTATACAAAGAAATTATATGTTCCCTAAGATCTTAAAATGAGTGACAAAGTTCAAATATCAAGTACATTTTTCCTTGCTAAAGATTCCTTTCTAAGAGTTATTATGAAAAACTTTCAATTCTAAATTTAATTAATTTTAAGAAGAAAAACTAATTAGTCACCTAAGTTGTTAGCAAGTTTAAATTATAATATAGTAATATAAACAATGAACAATATAAAATTTCATAACATATCTGAAAATAAGTGATGTGTATTTTCAATGTTTTTAATTTCAAAACTAGAAATATCTCACATTTGAGCTTTTCTTTGTATACCAATATTCTGAGTTTCATCTCGAAATTCTAGTTGTCTTTACCTAAATGAAATAGTATTTATGAAAACTATAAAAATGAGTCAAATGTTAATGAAAACCAAAAATGACACAAATTTATTGAATGCATAATTACTGATAGGCACCTTACTTATTAGTATCTTCATATTATTTTATTTAGCCCAGAGTCATTATCTGCAATTGCAAAAAGGAGCTCAAGGTTAAGCGACTTATATAAGTTACAAATTACATAATAGAGATACAATTTGTGTGATGTCAATGCCCATGTCATTTCCTATAAATATCCTAAAAATATATACTTCCTGTGTGCATTTAGTTGGTGGATTTCATGGCTTTAAACAGAAATATAAAGGGCAATGTAGCAACGCTATGAAGAATGATAACTGGGATAATCTGTTGGACTGTTTAAAAATAATGATTGAAAAGAATAGAGTACCCAGATCGACCATGCATGCATTGTCCCAAAGTACCAACACACTCTCCTTTAAGCTAGGATGACTGGAGAGCCATACAATGAGGATAAAACTTAACCCCAACCTAATATCATGCAGTAAAATCAATTCCAGGTGAATTACAGAACTTGATTGAAAAAAGTAAGAGCTTTTTAGATTACAGGATATTTCCATAACCTTTTAACAGAGGAATCTGTCATAAACAAAATATAATTATTCTGTTCTGTCTCTTTAGTGGAGTGATAATTATTTTATAATGATGAGCTATAGAGTACATTTATTTTTGTGGGGATTTTATATTAATACTAATTGATAATATAAAAGGTGAAATTTTTTCAGGTATAGTAATCAAATGAAAATGTTAAAGACAAATACTTGGAATAGAATTTTCCAAAACAACCTTAAGAAACTACTCACTGGTTTTTGAAGTACAATGGGGTGATCAGGCAGAAATTCTGGTTTTTTTCTGCAGATGGAAACACTTGAGAGCTTCAACAAGAAATCTCTGCTGTATTTAATTCTCTCTGTGGGTATTAAAAATTAAATGTAATATTATAACACACCACTTTTCTAGATAAGTTTTTGATTCATTTCTTTCTGGATGTCTCTGACCTAATCATTATTTTATAAAATGATTACTAGTATCTATACAAGATAAGAGTTAAGAAGCTTTGAAAAATATCTACTGCCTTGAATTTCCCATTCATGTGGAAAGAAAACCAAGTAATTAAGAAAAGTATGGAAACAAAGATTGCTTGAGGAAATTGGTAATGTAGGTTATTTTTCATCTGGTTATTCAAATCTAGAAAATGATCCAATAGTAAAAAGTCCTTGATAAGCACTGCATTAATGGCTTGAAAATGACAAAGTAGACATAAGAAAGTCTTATTAGGTACTATCTGCAAAAGACATTAAATGTAAAGACATTTAGGTTGAAAATAAGAGTTAACAAAGTCTAGGAAGAGAAAGTAGGAATGGTGTCTTACTATCAGACAGGTAATTATTAGCATGTTCTGTTTAATAACAGTATTTTAAAATACATGAAGCAAAATTTAACAGAAATAAAGGGAGAAATAGATAATGCCATAAGTCTTCTAACAAAATAACCCTTAACTTTTCAACAAGTAGAATTAAGACACAAAAAATTAGTAGATAAATCTGGATATTACTATGATGGTTAAGGTTTGTTGTCAATTTGACCTTTTTAGTAATCTTGGATTGGTCTCAGGTTTTTTATAAGAAGGTGGGGCCCTCTCAGTAGGGGGTAGGATATAAAGAGGCTCAAGGAAACTAGAAACAAGCATCACTTCCTGGGAGGGCAATGCAGGAACAAAATTTGAGAGATTCAGAAATTCAGTAAGTCTGGGAAAGAGTTGCAAGACCCCTCCCTAAGGCTATATAAAGGGGAAGGAAATCTCTCTCTCCAGCCTGCCTGGCTGCTGGTGCTTATCATGCATGTCTTCATTGGCATTGGAACTAAGCTTCTTCAGCCTTCCAGGTTGGATTTAAGACCAGTAGCTCCCCAGGAAACCTTTAAGCCTTCAGTGCTGGATTGGGACTGCTGAGGCATCCAGCCACTGCATGAGTAGTTACTGGTTCCTTGACTCTTGGGCTTGCAGACTGCAATTGTGGGACTGCCATGAGCTAATCCAATAAATCCCCTGAAGGTTCCATTCCTCTAGAAAACCCGGACTACCAATTGCTTTCATTTAACTAAAATTTTAGAGATGACATCAACTAAAAATGTTCTTTTCAAATACACTTGGTATGTTCAACAGGTGATAAAATAGGTCAAATATAGGCCTCAATAAGCACAAAGATTTAAAATTGTATAATTGTATGTTGTTAATAAAATTAAATTAGAATCCATAATAACATGCCCAGAAAAAAACATATATCTTGTAACTCCAGCAGAAAATTTCAAAAAAAAATCCATAAGTCAAATTGTAAGGAAATTAAAAATAATATAAATTGAATTATTCAAAAACAGCATATCATAAGTTTTGGAATACATCTAAAGCATTCAGGGGAATCTTCAGGGGAAACAAATTCTGCATAATAAGGTTTCAGTCTGCTTTTGTGTTGCTATGTTTAGGTATAGTTATATATAATATATATATTAGTTTGTTATTCTTATATATATCTAGCAGTGGGTAATGTGGACATAAAAAAGGTCTATTTGCTTTTAATTCAGGTGACTGAAAAATCCAAGCAGCACAGTACCCAGCAAAGAATGCTTGGCTTCATCTTATGCAGGTGTCATCACATCATGGGTATACCTATATTAGAGGAAATCAAGAGAGGTACCGGACTCTATTGAGTTCTAATGTAATCTCCAAAAACCATTTATTCATCCATCTTAAAGACTTATTGCTCTTACCATTACAATGGAAAATCAGGCCTGAGCAAATATTTTGTTATGGATAATCCACATTTGGATCATGGTGATAAGAAGATAAATTATAATAAATAACCTAGTAATCTAGACTGTTGAAAAGAACAATGAACTGAATTCAAAATAGGAGAAGAATCTACAAAGAAAAATGAGAAATCATCAGGCTGGATAGATGCCTCAACAGATAAGAGAGCTTCGTGTCCAAGCATGAGGCCTTGAGTGAGCCTGAGACCTGCTGCTTTCAACCCCAATTCTGAGGAAGCAGAGACCAGAGAACTGCTCCAGTGAAGACTGTCTCAAGGAAACAAGCAGAAGGGTAATAGTATACTGACATTCTCCTATGGCCTTCACAGGCACACAAAGGGCACTACACATCTGCACATGCACTGCACTACACACCTCACATCATCACACTTACTATACACATGCACATGCAATAATAATTATGTGCATGCATTAAAATTGCAAGTAGAGAAACAAAGGCTGGATTTTTGAAGGAAAAAATTTATAAACATTTAAGTAAGATTGATCAAGAAAAAATAAGATTACAAATGACCAGTATCAGAAATAATCATGGAATTTTGCCAAAATCCTAAAGATATTAAATATAACATGAAAACAGGATATCCAACAACATGGATGAAATGTTTACACCTTAAGTTTTTGGACATATGTTCTTATTTCCATTTTAATGAACTATGAATATCAAGTACTTGTAAGCAACTGAATTTCATAGATATTTCTAGCAACATGAATTATCATGAAATTATTTATGCATTATATGAGAGCATATAATGAGTAACCCCACTTCTCTTAAAGAGAAATGTAATAATTCTACAGAGATTTCTTTCTATAGGAATATTCATAGGAACATTATCAATAATAATCAAAAATTATAAATAAAAAATGGATCAATAAAATGTTGAAACACCATACAATGAATTCCTATCCATAAATGTAAAGAAAAGAACTAACATGTGTTACAATGTGAACAAATATTTAAAATATGTCATGTGAAGGCAATCATATGTCAAAGAATAAATACTTTATTATTCTAATGACATGAATTTGAAATGAAAAATCAATAGAGAAAGACAGTGATTAGGATTAGCTGTCTGGAACTGAATGTGGGAATGCAGACTGATGCGAATGTGTAGAGTGCCCTGGATTGTGCACATGGTTATATAAGTCTGACAATTGAGCCAAAAGACAACATGCATATACTTTACATGGTGACATCATGGTATCTAGAGTACATCTCATACTTGGGCCAGGAAGACCAGGATGAGTACTAAGATATACAGGATCCCTTGCCACAAGGACTAATACAGACAGCCCACGAAGGAGGATATACAACTGATCAGGGAGGGGGAGGGGGGAAGCGGGGAATTCGGGATAACAACGCATGGTTTGCCCACTAAATAATGTAACTCATTATGGACATTAAAAAAAAATTAAAAAGAATATTGACTGAAAAAAAATAGAAATTTGAAGATAAATTATTACCAGTTTTGACAATGAGAAAAATAGAGAGGAATTGACTGTAATAATGCTACATAGAAGTTGTTAACAATTTCCCTTTAAAAAGCATGACTAGTGGCTTTAAAGAGAACTAAGGACTCATAATTTCAAACTGGACTGTCCTGCAAGAAAAAGAAACTAAGGAAAGGTCTGAGGAAATGGCTCAGTGATTTAAAAGTTCTTTCTCTGCAAGCTTTTCAACTGGAGTTCAGATCCCCAGCACCCACATAGAGCCAGACACACAGTGGTGCCAGTGTCTTTAATCCCATGACAGTAGGAGGTGGAGTCGGGAAAATCAGGAAGCGCACAGTCTGGCCTTCCCAATGACAGACAGCAAGAGAAACCATTTCAACCAAGATGGAAGGAAAGGACCAAAATCCCTCAGGTTACCTTCTAACCCCCACCCCCAAGCATACTGTGGCACATGCATGCTCTCACACACATACAACCATACACACAAAATTAAGCAAATTGAGGAAAACTATTAACAAGGTAAAAAGAAGTTAAGAAAATCTAAACTAAGAAAGGAAGTTTAAGAAAAATAAAGAGTTGAGGCTATGGAGGTAGCTCAATAAAGTTCTTGCTTCCAAGCATGAAGACCTGAATTCAATTCCTAGAAGGTCAACTAGTCTAGTTTATGTGCAAGCCCTCCATGCCAGTGAATGATCTTGTCTCAAAAAGAGTAAGCAGATGAGGGCTGGAGAGATTGCTCAGTGGTTAAGGTGCTTGCCTCCAGTGCCTAAGGACCCAAGTTTGATTCCCCAGTACTTACACAAGCCAGATGCACCAAGTAGCACATCTGGAGTTCATTTCCAATGGCTAGAGGCTCTGGTGCACCCATATTCTCTCTCTCTCTCCCCTTCTCTCCCCCTCTCTCCCCCCTCCCTCCCTCTCCCTCTCCCTCTCCCTCTCTCTCTCTCTCTCTCTCTCTCTGCTTGCAAATAAATAAATAAAATTTTTAAAAGTGGATTGTTCCTGAGAAATGTAAGTCCTCCAGATACATGTGCAAATATGTGCACATATAGCCATGCACAGAAAGACACATATACATAAAGGAATTAAACTAAAAGAAAATTAAGTTAGTCAATTCTAGTACACTAATGCCATCAATAAACTAAAACAGGAGCTTTGGAAAAATAACAGACAGTAATTCTATATCAAAGAAATACACATAAAAATAAATTCCACATTGGAAAACCCCAAGTATTGATACTAAGTAAGTTCACCTTTCATCTAATTTGTATCTATAGATTTGTATTTTCTAATGTTACATATAAATTATATTTAAAATAGATCAAACCTTGTGTTTGTCTTCTTTACTGAACATAAAATGTTTGAGGCTCATCGTCAATTTGAATTTTCTCAACTATCAATCAAATGTGAGAATAGAATAAAGACATTTTCAAATAAACAAACATGGAAAAACTAATCTATACAACACTCTTCTTTATGATACTCCTGAAGAACACACAAGCAAAATGAGAAAGTAAATCAAGAAAGACAAAAACAGGAATCAAGGAGCAGACATGAGTGATGTCAGGAAATTACAAAGCCAAGTAGTACAAACAGCTGGTAAACAACTGGTAGAATACATTTCTCTGAACTTTAAAATCCAATTAACAGGGCTAGAGAGATGGCTCAGCGGTTAAGGCACTTGCCTCCAGTGCCTAAGGCCCCGGGTTCAATTCCCCAGTTCCCACATGGGCCAGACCCACAGGGTGGTAGCCCTGGCGCATTCTCATATTCTCTCTCTCTCTCTCTCTCTCTCTCTCTCTCTCTCTCTGTATCTCTGCTTGAAATGAATAAATAAATTTTTTAAAAATCCAATTAACAAGTTAATAAGATTGACACACCTCTGGCCAATCTAATCAAACAAAGAAATGAGAAAACCCAAATCAACAAAATCAGAAAAGACAATGGTGAGATCACAACAGATCCTGAAGACATTGGAAGAATCATCAGGTCATACTTCCAAATATTATCTGTAGTTCACATCCACATAGAAAATAGTGTCTCAGCATGATTTTTGAGAGGTGCAAAATTAACCAGGTGATTTTCTGTGTTTTATGTAAAATTTAGTTGGTACAGACCATCTATCTAGGGCCTCGTGCATGCTAGGCAGCTGCTCGTTACGCCCCATCCTTAAATCCGTGATTCTTAACATCAAACATTTAAATTCTGCTTTTCTGTAGTATTTCTTTAGCATGAAATACTGGTTTCTAAGTAGCTTTACTTCAAAGAATGTCTAGATTCCTACTTTAAGGCAAATTAAATAATACAGAAAAAAATCCTAAAAGCATTTTTTTTTTTCAAAGGAGCCAGAGGAATAAACCAAGAGTTCTACCACTTGTCAATAGAGTAAGTGCGAGTCTATCCCTGACATGGCCCAGCTCCCAGCTTGAACAAAGATACTTTCCATTTAAATGACTGACAACTCAGGCTGCTGGTGTGGCTTGATGCCAATGGATAGAAATGCATTGTGGGTAGTAAACTGTTTAGCTACTTCTGTTGTAAAAAAAAAAATCCAATTAACAGCTTATGGGTGAATCCTTAGTGGGAAAAATGAAAGCACTAAGTGTGATGGTTCAGGGGGTGTGAACTGTAGCACTAACCACCCAATACACATCTGTGCTGACCTTGCAGCCTTTATTACTATATGAGCTTCACGTCCTGAAGAGAGTAGCAAAGACTTCCACCAAGAATGAAAATTACTTGTTTTGACCTTTTCTACTGGCCTCTGAATCATCTCAAAAAGCTTACCCACATTTATCCTCAGAATTTAACATGATATATAAAACACAGAAAAAAACATCTTGTATCTCCTTTAAGTCAGTTAAAACAATATAAAGAACTAAACCTGAAAGATATGAACTGGAAGAAATGCTCAGTGGATAAGTGCTTAGCCACACAATTCTAATAAGTACCTAATTTCTGATCCCGGACCCCAGAAAAAAGCTGGACACATGCTGGTTCCATCATGTAATGGTTAACACTCTGGACTCTGAAAAAGGCTGGATGCTGAGTCGTGATTCTGCAATCCTAGTGTGCATACAGTGAAAAGGGTGGCAGAGATAGGAGAATGTTTCTGAAGCTCATGAATGGAGTAATAAACAAGGGACATCCTACCTCAAAGCAAGGACTTCCACATGGCACTGGGCATGTACATACCTGTGATTACTTGCACTAAATATATAACCAAAAATTAAAATAAAACTCCTTGTGTATATAGATTTATAGTCAGGCAACATAGTATATTAACCTTTGATGAGTACTAAAATACCCTGGGATAAAATCTGTGAGTTATGGTAAAATGTTACCTTTCTTTACTGGGGCCTGATGCTGCTGCTGTTCATTAAACCCTTGAGAAAAGGCTTGCATTCCATTCGTCTTACACTGTTGAGAAAGAAGAAAAGGCAC
The DNA here is from genome assembly GCA_004024765.1 of Zapus hudsonius. Classification (NCBI taxonomy): domain Eukaryota; kingdom Metazoa; phylum Chordata; class Mammalia; order Rodentia; family Dipodidae; genus Zapus; species Zapus hudsonius. The sequence goes on along the minus strand of PVHP010001950.1, from coordinate 57,219 downwards.
ATTTAAACTTAGGTTTCAAACTTTTATGTATCTGATTTGCTTTTTTACCACTCAGAGATATTTTCCTAATAATTAAAATATTAATCAAGGAATGCTTTGAACAAAAGGATAAACCCCCATTTTAAGTTTGCATATTAAACAGGAACAACAACCAGGCATGGTGTACATATCTTTAATTCCAGCACTCAAGAGGCAGAGGTAGGATGGCCATGAAGTTGAGGCCATCCTGAGACTACATAGTGAATTCTAGGTCAGCCTGGGCTAGAGTTAGACCCTACCTCATAAAAAAATTAATGAATAAAAATGAACAACAAAGATCACACAACAGTTAAGGTGCTTGTTTGAAAAGCCTGGTGATCTGGGTTCAATTTGCCAGTACTCATGTAAAATCCCAATGCACAAAGTAGCACATGCATCTAGCATTCATTTGCAGTTGCAAGAGGGCCTGGAGTGCCCCTCTCTCTCTCTCTCTCTCTCTCTCTCTCTCTCTCTCTCTCTCTCTCTCTCTCTCTCTCTCACTCCCTTCTCTTCCTTCCCTCCTTCCTTGCAAATAAAAAATAAATAAATGAACAACAGAAAGCTTGGTTGGCAGGATTTCAAATTTAGGCCAACCTGGGTTATATAGTTTTCCTGGTCAATCTCAGCTACACAGTAATAACCTGTCTAATAACACATAAAAATAACAGCTTTCAAAACAGATTCACATACCACATATAAGATTTTTTTAGATAACTTTTTTGAAAGGGAATTTGAGGCCAAAGATAAATTATATGGGCCCAAAGTCACTTTTTGCTTTGTCTGTGCAGTGTCTGTGCATTTGAAGGCCAGAAGCAACCTTTGCTATAATTCTCGGATATGCTATCTATCTGTTTTTAAACAGCTTCTCTTGTTGGCATGAAGCTCACTGATTAGGCTAGATTGGTTAGCCAGTAAGTTCTAGGGATCCACAGTATTGGAATCACAGGTATGTCCCACCATGACACCCAATATTTCATTTTTAATTGAGTAAAACATTTTTCATAAGTCTAGAAATATTATAATATATGCTATTTTAATCTCAAAAGATCTTCATATCAAGTTTATAAGAAAAAATATGAACTGTTTACCTAGTACCTGAGAAATAGAGGAAAGAAAACTTTTTTCAAACAATAGACAAAATGTCCAAGCAGTGGATGAGCTCAATTCCCTAACAAAGGAAATTTATGATCTTATTTAAAGGAGTATCTTTTCATTGTGTGATTGGCTAAACTAATCTGATGACAGTTGAAAGATCCATTTTTTACTCCTCTCGATTCCATGTTCATCAAGGTATATTCTGACTAAAATTTAGTTATACACCATTTTCCCTGTAAGAAGAATATATACCAGCAATCCCAGAGAATCCAAAGTACAAAACATGATTGCTCATTCTCTGATTTTATGTATTAACCTTAAGAACATAATACAATCTACCCTCAAAAATGATCTCTTGTTCTAACAAAATTTAGTTTGCAAACTCACTGACCACCATACTTCATTCACTAAGGTAGATTTCTTTGGAGACAACTGTCCTGAAAATCAACATCACTGCTCCATCATTCATCACTCCATTGCCAAGGTGTAAGCTATTCCTGAAATTTCTATAAAAGCTACCCAGATAACACTGCCTAAGGAAAGAGGGACTGTCTGACCTTAGGAATAACGAAAATAAAGAGCTAATTCTTCACTACAAAAACATAAAAAGAGATGATTGAAAATTCAAGTATTAGCAGTTTTAAGTAGAGAAAAAGTAGGAAATGTTAAAGTTCTTCCCATTAGATTGAAATAAAAATAATACGGCATTTAAAGAAGAATGAAAATTTATTTCTTATAACTAAAACTTTATCAGATGAACATTGCATTAACTTTGCAATAGCTATTTAAGTGTAACAGCTAAAATCGAAGGTAAAATTATATTTTAATATTTATTATTAAAATTATCTTTTATTATTTATTTTTATATTTCTTACTCAAAGGTAAAATTATATTTTGTCATATCCATTTGTACTAAAACTAATGTGATAATTATCTCAAATGTTTCAGAACATGTGAAAGTATACTTATTATAAGTTTTAGAAAGTAATTAATCATCTAACTTGTTTAGTTACAATAATCATATCAAGATAAGTATGATCCTTAGGATTTTCTAGCTGACTAGATGAATCAGTAAACTCTGAGTTCAGTCCTGTCTCAACATCAGAGCATCAGAGGGATAGTGACTGAAGAATACATATGACAATGACCTCTTGTTATATACATTCTCTCTCTCTCTCTCTCTCTCTCTCTCACACACACACACACACACACACACACACGTACCCATAAACACACAAGAATACACACACCACCCATGCATATATATATACAAAAATTAAAGCAAATATAGGAAAATACTAAGATTTTAAAATGCTGGGTGAAAGGTACATAAGTGACATATTTTTAATATATGTCTGACACATAACTTTTTAGAAAATATATAAATAACAGCATAGGCATTATCATTCAATAGCTACCTAATAAATGTTATATCTATGTTTCATTTATACATTATATATGCATATATATATTCGTACATACACACATATATACATATATTCCAAGGAAGTATGCACCCAGTCATGTTTCATTATAATTTAGATCACTTACTCTGCCAACTCCACTTTGTAAACACTGAGTATTACATGGATATTCATTTTGAAAGTTGAAAGGGAACACTGGTCCTAACATAAGAGAAAACAGATATTTTAAATATCCATGTATTCAATAAATGATTCCACATCACCTAAGAAGCATGCATGCTTGTGATATCCTCTGCATTATGTTTTATGATAGTTCATTTATCCAAAAAATATATATTCAACCTTCTGAAATATTAGCTTGTACTAGCAGATGTGTATACAAGCATAACGAGTTCACAGTCTACTTTAAAAGACAAACTCATACATAATGACTGTAATACAATTTGATACACAGCAAACTATAATCTTACAGTGATGTGTGTGGGCATGTGTGTGTCTGCGTGGGCATGTTATATGCATGTGTATGTGTCCTTGTGACACCTCCTGTGCTCACTTGCAGCAGAATGTGCTTGTAGGAGGAGTGCCTGCCATGGCCAGAACAGAATGTTGACTGTCCTGCTTCATCACTTTCCACCATCTCTTAGTTGAGTCACAGTCTCTCTACTGATCCTGGAGCTTGCAGGTTTCCATGAGCTCTGGAGATTGTCAGGATTCTGTTCCCCTATGGAACAAGGGCAGCCAGACATGTTAGCCTATATGGTCCTGAGGATCAAATTTGAGTGGTCTCCCGGGACTCCTCAGGCCCTCAAACTTACATAGAAAGTGTACTTAACTGCTGAGCAGGAATCTGCGAAGTTACTAGGAGGAAGCAGAGCTGATTTTGGGGGTATGAGGAAGGTTTCACAAAAGGAAGTCAGTCAAAATCTTAGAGAAAGGAAGATTAAGATTCTTCTGCAGACCAGAGTTGACCAGAGAGTATGGAAGTGTGTTGAGAAAGGCCAAAGTTAATTTTTACTCACTAAATCTTTCTATCTAATAAACAACTAGAGTTTAATGTCTAGATCTTAAGAGGATTTATGTATGAGAGGTGAAGGTTAAATGTCCACCAGGTGTTCCCTCCCATTCACCTATGTAGTAGCAATAGAGAGAAACGGTCAGTGAAAATCTGGACCTGAATGGATAAATTTCTGGACGCCTACCAACTACCAAAGCTCAGCCCTGAGCAGATACAGATACTAAACAATCCTATCACAATCACAGAGATTGAATCGGTAATTAAGAACCTCCCCAAATGAAAAAGCCCAGGGCCAGATGGTTTCTCAGCCGAATTCTACTAAACCTTCATCATAGACCTGAAACCTCTCTTTTTGAAGCTTGTTAAGGGCACAGAAAAAGAAGGTAGGCTCCCAAACTCTTTCTTCAGTCTAACGCTCTCCCAAACGAGCTATTTCAGCCACACTTCCAAACTCTTTCTATGAAGCTAGCATCACCCTATTTCCCAAACCAGGCAAGGATACAACAAGAAAAGAAAACTAAAGACCCATATCCCTGATAAACTTAGATGCAAAATCCCAAATAAAGTTCTAGCAAACTGAATACAAAACCACATCAAGTCTATTAACCACCCTGACCAAGTCGGCTTCATCTCAGGGATGCAGGGATGGTTCAACATATGCAAGTCGATAAACATAATTCACCACATTAATAAACTCAATCACAAAAACCACATGGTCATCTCAATAGATGCTGAGAAGGCCTTTGACAAAATTCAACACCACTTCATGTTCAATACCCTGGAAAGAATAGGCATTGACGGCCTATACATCAACATGGTAAAGACAAGATACAGTTCTCCTACAGCAAAAATCATTCTCAATGAGGAACGACTCAAGGAATTCCCTCTTAATTCAGGAACAAGACAGGGGTGTCCACTCTCACCACTGCTCTTTAACATAGTGCTTGAAGTTCTAGCCCAAGCAATTAGACAGTAGAGTAACATAAAAGGGATACAAATCGGAAAGGAAGAAATTAAACTCTCTCTCTTTGCAGATGGCATGATCATATATATATGTATATGTATATATATATATATATATATGTATATATACATATATATATGTATATATACATATACATATATATATCAGACCCAAAGAACAGTATCAGTACTCTCCTGAAGGTGATTAATGCCTTTAGCAGAGTGGTAGGATACAAAATTAAGACACAAAAATCAGTAGCCTTTCTATATACAGAAGACAAACATTCAGAAAAAGACATCAGAGAAACTGTCCCATTCTCTATATCCTCAAATAAAATAAAATACCTGGGAATATCACTAACCAAGGTAGTGAAAGACTTTTATAAGGAAAATATTGAAACACTCAAGAGGGAAATAGAGGAGGATGTGATGAGATGGAAAGATATTTCATGCTCATGGATAGGGAGAATCAATATAGTAAAAATGGCAATCCTGCCAAAAGCAATCTACAGATTCAACACAATGCCAATAAAAATCCCAACCTCCTTCACAGACATTGAAAAAATAATCTCAAAATTTATTTGGAAGGGTAAAAGACCTCAAGTAGCTAAAACTATTCTAAGCAAAAAAAAAATTATGCAGGAGGTATCACCATACATGACTTTAAAACATACTCCAAAGCCATAGTAACTAAAACAGCATGGTATTGGCAGAAAAACAGACAGTCTGACCAGTAGAATAGAATTGAAGACCCAGCCTTTAATGCAAGTAACTTCAGCTACTTAATCTTCGACAAGGGTGCCAACAATGTATGCTGGTCAAAGATATCATCTTCAACAAATGGTGCTAGACAAATTGGATACACACATGTAAAAAAATGAAAATAGATCCACTCCTTTCACCATGCACTAAAATCAACTTCAAATGGATCAGAGACCTCAATATTAACCATGTAACTCTAAACACCCTGGGAGAAAAAATAGGAGGAACCCTACATGAGACAGGAGTAGGGAATAACTTCCTGAGCAAATCCCCAGTAGCCCAGGAAGTGCAACAGTCACTTAACCAATGGGACCTGATCAGGCTCAAAAGCTTCTGTACAGACAAAAACACCGTTCTCAGAGCCAAAAGACCCCTTTAAAACTGGGAAATGATTTTCGCAAGGTACAACTCAGACAGAGGCCTAATTTCCAGAACCTACAAAGAACTCAAAAAAAATTAATAACAAAAACTCAAACTGCCCCCTCACAAAATGGGGCACTGATCTTAACAGAGAATTCACAGAGGAAGAAACTCATATGGCCTTTTTATGCACCTGAGAAATTACTCAGCATCCTTAAGCAACAGGGATGCAAATAAAAACTACAATGAGATTCCACCTTACTCCAGTCAGAATGGCAATCATAAAAAAAAAGCAACAACAATAATTGCTGGCGAGGATGTGGGGATAAAGGAACCCTCATTCACTGCTGGTGGGATTGCAAGTTTGTTCAACCACTTTGGAAAGCACTGTGGAGACTCATCAACAGAATGGACATAGAGCTACCAATGGACCCAGCTGTCCCTCTACTAGGCATCTACCCACAAGATGTCACTACTCAGGAGAGAGACATTTGTGCAACCATGTTTATAGCAGCTCAATTCATAATAGCCAAGAATTGGAATCAACCAAAATGCCCTTCCATGGAAGAATGGATAACGAAACTCTGGTATATTTACACCATGGAATTCTATGCAGCTGAAAGGAAAAATGACAAATCAAAATTAAGGGGAAAATGGTCTGACTTGGAGCAGATCCTACTAAGCAATCTCTCAAAAGTACAGAGAGCCAAACACCACATAGTCTCCCTCATATGCGGCCCTTAACCAGGCTAACCGTAAAGTCTACACAGACTTGTAGTAAGAAGTGAGAGGTTATCAATGAGGGGAAAGGGATGGGGGAGGGGAATGGCTTAGGTATGAGGCTAAACCAAATTGGGTTCAAAACCATAAAATCCTCACATACATAATGTAACGTATTGAGTAAGTAGTGGGCGTCATTTGGCGAGAGGGAACGTAGGGGAGAGAGTCTAAGCCTGTGAATAATTGATCAGTCTGACAACTCCTAGTCCATCACTGGCTCCTTCTCTCACTGAGCTGTTGACCAAAGTGACATAAGAGGTCCCAAAAACAAGACAGGATTCTGTCAAGGCTCTTGGATGCCCACCCCAGGCCAGAGGCGAAACCCTGTTGCTGAAGAAATCACAGAAAGCCATCGATCAGCATTGAGAGACCCTTCAAGGCCCAGAATGGTATCCAGCCCCCAGATGGTAGTTCCTGCAGTGCTGGAAGGCACTGCATAAGCTGCCAGGGGAAGCTGGTCAATGACAGCTGGAGCAAACAGAGACCACTGGCATGGAACATAGCCTGTTGCCATGAGTAGGCTGACCACACTTCCTACTGGGAGAGAACAGCGAACTAGGAATGGATAACTTGTGAATGGAGGAGCCAAAGCCTGGGGGAAACAATCAACAGCTTTTAAATTCGGCCAAATTCTCCACTCAGTGAAGGGGAGCCCTCAACTGGAACTGGGGACTTAGGGCAATATGCACTGGGAGCCGGACTCTTGGGCCCCCAGGTAGTGATGCACTATGAGAGCGATTGAACGAGAGTCTACTAAAAATAGAATCTAGCCAATTAAAAAATGTGTATCTCAGTTAACCTATACTGATCTCACTCTCCGATGGAGACTCTGTATCTTTCAGAATGCAGTGAGAGAGATGTGGCTCATCCTACCCTACCAATGACTGCAGGCCGATAGCTGACATCCTGACAAGAGATGAGCCACCCCTGACATACTGTGGAGGATCCTTATGGAACCCCGCAGAGAATGGTGAGATGAGCAAGTGACCCAGGACCACAGCCAATCAGCCAACAAAGGATAAACCAATGAGACAGACACCAATGATTTTCGACAAAACCTAAACCAGAAGTACAGAGATCCCTAATATCTCAACAATAAAACAGCCTTAATACTCACCCACCACGACTCAGGGAAATGAGCAGAAGAGAGGGCAGAAAGATTTTGAGAGCCTTGGTGGGAGAGAATACCCAAAGTCACGGCTGCCCTCAGTAGCAACACTCTAAGGTCGGCAGAACCCAACTGTCTCCTAGGCTATCCATGGTCCCCTGCCCCAAGGACTAATCCAGACTACCCAAGGAAGAGGATATCCAGCTGATCGGGGATGGGGAAGAGGGGCATTGGGGAATGGGGGATAACAACTTATCGTTTGCCCATTAAATAATGTAACTTATTATGGACAATTTAAAAAAATAATTTTTAAAAATCTGGACCTGCACAAACGAAGAGCTGGAGGGGTGCTGGGGGTGGTCACAGGAAAGCTGCTGCTACTGAAACCTTTATGTCATTCCCTCATGACAAGATAAAGGATCTAACTCACCATAACCCATAACTGCGCCAGGACATGCAATTCATGTTTCTAAACTGTGAACTAGGAAGGTCCATTCATATTTGTCTGTTCTAAGCCCCAATAATCTTGAAAGGACACAAGACTAGCAAGCAGACAGCTTTCCTTGCTTTCCTTGTAGGAACTAAGCATGAGAGTAAGAACAGAGTGCAAGAATTGGTAGCATTTTTACCTCTTCTGCTTCATTTCTGTACCAATAAAATAACTCTTTCCTTGTGTATTTACTCAGTTAATTCAGTTAAATAGCAGACTAAAGAAAATTTAAGCAGGCTTATATATATAAATAGATCACTAGCCATTCTCAGCACTCAAAAGGCACAGGTATGAGGATTGCCTTGAGTTCAAGGCCACCCTGACTGAGACTACATATTGAATTCCAGATCAGCCTGGACTAGAGTAAGACCCTACCTTGAAAAACCACACACACACAAATCAAACTCAAGCATTCTATATCCTACTACCGAGATTCTTATACATCCATGTTTATCAATGCTCTTTTCACAACAACAAGGAAATTAAATCAGCCTAGATGTCTGTTGACAGATGATTGGATATGAAAATGGGTTCATATACCCACTAGAATTTAATTCAGCTATAAAAAATGGATTCATGAAAATTTCAGATAAATGGAGGGAATGGCAAAGTATCATATTAAATAACCCAGCTCAGAAAGTCAAACAGTACATGCTGTCTCTCATATGAGATTCTAGCTTGTAAATGTTGAATATGTTCACTTAAGTGAGAATGAGCATAGAAGCCAAGAAATTGTAAAGGGGCCCATGGGATAAGGGGGAAAGAGGCTTTAAGGAAGTGTATGGGTGTGCAATAGAGCACATATGCTATGAAAAGGGAAAGGGAAATTTATAGGGGATGAGGGTGCAGTGGAAAAAGTGGGAACAGGGACTTGGGATGAAGAGAGAGATTATATTTGAACATAAACTTTTTTTACATTATTTCCTCAATACTGATTTGCATGCATGGCACTTAATAAAAAACTACCACAAACAATTATTTTATAAATCATTTAGCTTCTCAAATACTGAGAATACATGAACAAATTAAATTTTAAAGAATCACACTATACTACTCACCTGGAGGAGAAGAGAGATGACGAACAGGTCTTGCTGGTTGAAGCGGTTTACCAATCAATTTTTTGGTTTCCATTGTCATAAAGACCTTGAGGTTCCATACTTTAATAGGGAAAAATAAGTTTTACTTTTTAAATAAGATATTACATTTATATTAATAAGCAAAACATTCATTTGAAGGTATATATTTTATGAATTAAGTGTAAATACAGACATAAATAATTTAAAAGGTATGTAAAACCTTATATTTTATAGCTTTGTCAACAGTTGTATAATCCTTGTTTAAAATATTTTCCTCCTTGAATTGCTATAACAATTCTTTCGTCTTATTTCCTATTCCCCTGGTTGCCTCTTCTCACCACTTTAACTGATTCTTCTATTTTCTAATAATTCAATTTAAGGATTTGATTGAATTTGACTTCTTAGATAATTTCACCTAATATAATGGTTACAACTACCTTTGTATATGGATAAATATGATGGAATATCTACCTGTAGCATTCATGTCTTGTCCCATTTTTCTAATTGCCTACTGATATTTCATTTGACATAGTATTGTATCATAGGTGTTTCAACTAAATGTATCCAAAATGTGATTTTAAAATGTTGATGTTAAAGACTTCTATGCTCCTAGGTTTCTTAGTCATTATCAATTCCCTTAGACCACCCTTGTTAAAGCCAATGTGATGATTGAAAATCTAGCCACCATCCACTGAGACTCTAATTCCTGTTTATTTTTCCAAAAGTTATTTAATTTATATTTTCTTCATTACCACCAGTGCAGTCTTAATTCCATAGTGGTTCTCAATTCACATCTCTGATTACCTTTATAAATACTCCCCATCTATGATATTGGGAACCAAGAAGGTGTCGGCAATATGGTATTTAGAGAACATTGCTCTGTACTTAGCTGTTGTTTTAATTGTGAGGAGCAGATTCTTAAGTAGAATACCATATTTATTCACCCTGTATCCTCGCAACTGACAACACATGGACTGACCATGTTATCTCTTCAAATTGTGATTTCTTTGCATACATTGATACTTTAAAAAGGCCAATATGGGCCTGATGTTGTAGGCCTATAATCATAGTTACTAGAAAGGCTGAGATAGAAAGATCATATAGCCAGCCTTGCAAGTTAGCAAGCTCTTATCTCTGAAATTAAAAATAAAATTAAAATGGGCTGGGGATGTATCTTAATGATAAAATGCTTGACTAGCATGTGCAAGGATCTAGATTTAAGCCTAAGCATCACCAATAAAAAAAGAATTTTTGCTGAACATCTCCTTATTAATACTGGAAACAGGAGCTAATATATATTGCATGCATAATAAAACACATATGCATGTTATATCTTTCAAAACAACTCTATAAATGAGTCACTATTAACAGAGCTAAGGAATAGTATAATGATCCTGGATGTCAACACTTGGGAAGCTAAGGCAGAAAGACTGCAATTTAGAGGCCAGTGTGGGGTACATGACAAGTTCTAGGCCATCCTGGGTTATGTAGATGCTATCTCTATATACTATTACTACTAATAATAATGTTTTCATGTCAGCCTACATGTTTATATCATAGCTGTAGCATCTAATTATGTAACAATGGATAAGAATAGTCTCTACCTTGTAGATTTAATGTGGAGACTAAATAGTATAATTTATATAAAGCTCTTAGGACCAACAGCTGGGAAATAATGAAATTTGATAAACTTTATCTAATATTATCTTCATTTTATAGACAGAGCTTAGATAATTAAGGTAGTTTACTTAAGGTTAAGAGTCACAGAAATGATGGGTATTGCTCACACCCATGCTAATGGACAACACTCTAAATTATGGCTGCTACCTGAACTAACCTCTCTATCTCACACTCAGGGTTAAATGCCCAAATTTTGATTTTAAAACCTTTTACATATTCACAAAACAACCTTGTATCCTCTTCCAAACTGGTACTTATTACCCAAGTTCCTATTACCTATAAGCTGACAATTAAATCACAGTTCTCTCTTTGATATATGTCTCTGGTATGACCACAGTGTGTAGTAGACATTGTGTATGTTCACTAGGTTGTTGAGTTAATGTTGTTTTGTTTCACCCTGTATCTAGAAATTACTCTATCTAGAGTCCCCTCCTCCTCCATTCTGCTCTTCTCCAGAACAGGCTATTCATTTTTCATCAATGGGTAGCACTTAAAACAGTTCACACGAAGTTCTATAATTTGTAATAAATAATCAAAAGAAAAATGATACTAATAACTTCTCTTTAACTTTCCCTTTCAATGGTCCCCAATCTATTTTGTCTATACATTTTTTCTAAAATATATCAAAGTACATATATTACATGCCCACTTGAACACCCTAAATGAGCTGAGGCCACAAAACCACACCTTATTGATCTTTTTCTCGTAGTACTTGCAACATAACTAGATTTTAGTTTACATTAAAAGTAAACTAAAAATTTTAGCACCTCCTCATTGTAACCAAATTTTTCTGACATCTGCATAGGAAACAAGCTTTCTAAATTCTGAAAAACATCAAGATAAGTCAAGAATAAAACATTACTCAGTCTTGAATTTGTTAACCCTTCCCCCAAATTATAACCATATAATCTTAATAAAATTGTTGGCAGGAAGTGGTGGCATACTTCTTTAATCCCAGGACTCAAAAGGCTGAGGTAGGAGGATCGCTGTGAGTTAGAGTCCAGCCTGAGACTCTACAGTGACTTCTAGGTCAAACTGAGTTAGGGTAAGACACTACCTCAAAAAAAAAAAAAAGAGAGGGGGGGAGAGAGAGAAGAGAGAGAGAAAAAAAGAAAATTGTTAAATCAAAGTTAGTTCCATTCAAGAAATGCTTTCTCCTACTTAAAGACATATAGAGATATATAATTCAAATGTCAAAATTATAAACATAATCAAATCATATTAGCATTGGTAACTAATATCATAGTTATTTTCCTGGAAATTTGGGAGCCAACTAGTATTCCAAATTAGTATCCATCTTGCTTTGTAATTTCTCTGTTGATTGGTATTACAAAATTGAATTTACCTTTTAAACAAATCAGTGCTGTCTAAACTTATTGGCAATATAACTTTGATATGAAAAGCAAAAATAACTGCTACAAGCATAATTAGCAGAAACAGCCTCAACTGCATATTGCATATTAAATATATTTACTATATTGAATATGGAATGGAATATTTAAAACAAAAGCCAGAAAAACATGCTAATATTAAGTATGAATTAATTATAATTCTAATGTTCCTTTACTTAATGTTTATCCTAACCATTTTGATGAAGACCTTAATACTAGTACAGAGTAACTTTCCATCCGATTTCTCATATGAAACCAGTCAATCAGAATACAAAAGAATAGAAGACCTTGGCACACAGCTGCTTGTTTTTCATTGCTCAGCTGAAATTGATTTGTAGATTGTAAAGTCTTTTCCAGCTGCTGAGCAAGGCAAATCCATAGTATTCAAACCTGGGATTTTCAAGAGTTAGAGAATTACAGAACACCATTATATGATTTTGCAAAACAAATGAAAAATGAAAGCCTTTTTTACTGTTATCTACCTTTCAGTTGGTAGTATGAACAAAACAACTAGAACTCTCTATATAAAATACACACCAATCAAGAGAATTAGAAAGGTTGTTCTCATACTGTTAAGGTTTTTCTTTTTAAGCAAACTCTGCCTACATAGAAATATGGCATTAAAGGCAAGTAGTTAGAAATTATATACTATATATTATCATCACTTTATTTACAAGAATACATAATTACAAAGTTGATCTATGAGATTGTAATAAAGACAGGACATTACAATCCACAAGCCAATTTTCCATTCAGGTAAAAAATTACAAAGACCTAACTACAAGGTCATTGTATAGAACAGCCAATCTTTAATGCCTGTTTCATCCACAGAGTTTAAATTTTTTCTAGATGCTGACACTACCTACAGGAGATATTTACATCAACTCTTACATAGGAAAAAAAGTTCCAAAAGAAGCAGAATTCCATCTATGCAGTGCTTAGCTAGTAGGACTATCAGAAAAGCAGTCATTCTTAAACATTTTTATTGTCAATAATTAGATATAACCTGCTGGAGGACCTCCTCAGGGGGCTTGCTGGACCAATTCATAAAGTAGGGGGTTATGAATTGCACAAGCGATAGTCAGGTTTTTTTTTCTTTTTGTGTTGTTGCTGAGGGGGGGGGACAATAACTCTAGAAATTCTTCCCCATCATGGCGCTTACAATCTTTCCGGCCCCTCTAGAAAAGCAGTCTTTTAAAAATTGAAATGGACAGTTATGTAGCATGTTTTTAAAAAAAATGTCTCAAAGATATTCATTCTACTAATATATGCTACAATGGTTGCTAAATAAAGTGGACTTTTCAGGTTTTTACAACTTATTAGTCCATCTTAAAAGTTAAATTGTTTATGAATGGAATATTGGCTAAAGAAAATAGTCATCTTCATAAATCTACCTTATAAACATTTCAAAAATTATTACACAAAAACAGAAAATAACTAGTCAAGAAACTTAAAGCTGTAGTTGCTATTTCACATTGGTATATACTAACTATATTCTAGGTTATTTTACTGTATTGGCCCTATTAATTCTGAAATTATATATTAACCCACAATTTTCTAAAATATGGTAGAATGGGGCTTGCAAAGCCTGATGTCCTGGGTTTGATTCCATAATACCATGTAAAGTCAGATGCACAAAATGTTGCATGCATCTGGAATTCATTTACAAGAGTAGAGTCCCTGGTGCACCCATTCTCTCTGTCAGCTTGCAAATATCAATAAATAAAAATTTTTAATATGGGAGAATGAGATAAGCACACGTATGGAAAAATTTGGATGCAAACAGTACTGACAATTTTTTTTAATTAAGACACCATTTTAGATACTACTGCGTGCTAAATACATATTTTCATCTTATTTAACTTTGACCCATATACTAACTGTTGGAAAAATTATTAGTCCCACCTTACAAATGAGAAAACATAAGGCTCAGAAAAATCAGAAACATACACAAATCCACAGGATGTAAGCCTAGTAGTGAGCATTATGTTACAAAGCTCCTATTTTGTCTCTAAAACTGTTAAGATATTAAATCTGCACTGCTCCATGCAAGTAATTTATGCATAAGTAAAAATAAAAAATTACCTAAGAGAAGGCATATTTATGTATAGTCTGATGAGTACACTTTATCAACTACTACCCTTCTTCCTCAATTTATGTTTTGTTAGATTAAATTATAGCATTATTATATTTTTCTCCTTTCTACATTTCATACTACATTAATCATAGCTCACAGCATAAGATATAGACGGCTGGGGATATAGTTTAGTTAGTAGAATGCCTGCCTAACATGAAGCCCTGGGTTTAATCCCTAACACCAGATAAAACCCAGAATGGTGGCACAGTCCTGTTATTCTAGCATTCGGGAGATGAAAGTGGGAGGAATGGGTGTTCAAAATCATCCTTGATTGCATAGTGAGTTCAAGGCCAGCCTGGGTTACATGAAGATATATGTATCATATTCCTCTATCATCTATCCTCTCCCTGTCTCTCATCTACTACTTAGCCTATGGGAAATTCACACAAGAGAAATAAAAACGATCTTTTTTTTTCTTAATTGCAGTAGAAGCATCAGTGCTTTTTGTTGGGATTCAAAACTGAACTTTTAACCCACTCTGTACCTGTCTTATTAGCACAGTGCTAATCCCCAGCAGTAGATACACTTTATTAATCTATTGATTTTATATATGCTCTCTTCATATATTTTCTGTTCTTTTTAAAGTTGACATATCAACTATAGATTCATATTCATATTCATATTCTCTGTCTCTCTCTGTCTATCTCTCTCACTCTCTGCCAAATCTTCATGCAGTACCAGCAGAATTATTTTCTAATTCCTCCCTGTGTCTTCTCTCTAGTTACAGTAAGTCCATATTCTCTTTCAGGTATAAACTCCTTTGCTGATTAGCTTTTGGAAGCAATCTTCAGATATACTCTTAAGATACCTAACTAGCTGCCTGCTTCCTAAACTTTTCACCTGTAACCTTGACAGTGCTTTCTCTGAGATGTACTTACTTTGAATTCCTTAATGTCACCTGCTAGTTTAACTTTTTACTCATATCCTAGACAATAAACATATACTTTCTCTAACAAAAATACAAGTGTCCCTTTAGGCACTTTGCCTAAAGTTTTTCCACCCTGCAAGGCAGCTCAAAGACCATTTTGTTTAGGAATCTTTGTTCGGTGACTCTGTCAAGTTTCCAAAGAAATCTATAATTTATTTATTTTCCTGGTTTTCAGGACTTCACGCATCCTAACCAAGTACTTTGCCATTAAGTTACATCTCTAGCCCTAAGAAATTTAAGTAAGATTTTTTTCGTTATAATATTCATCTTCTAAAATCCGTATATACCAGTATTTCTGAAAATCAAATGCTGCTGCATTGATGAAAGTAAATAAAGGAAAAATAGAAGGGATACACTGTGATTTAGATGCTGGAAAAAAATCACTTTATATTTCAAAAATTTAATTTGTACATTTAGGGAAACTTAGAACAAAAGCAATTACCAAACAACTCCTGCCCGTTGAATCATGGTTGCTACTTTACAGCCAGCCTGACTAAATACCACCACTAACCGTGTGGCCCCGGGGCCAGCACCGCGGTGCTCGGTACTCACCACTGCGGGGAGCCGAGCCGGCGAGGAACTGCCCGGCCGCCCTCCCTCCGCCGGCCCGCACGCGGCGCGGCCCCGCCCCTCTCGCCCCTCCCACCCCGCCGCCCGCCGCCCGCCGCCCGCCGCGCCTCCCGTCCCGCCGGCCCCTCCCGCCCCGTCGGTCCCTCCCGCTGACCCGCCGCCCGCCTTCCCGCCACCCCTCCAGTCCGGCCGCCCCTTCTGCCCCGCGGCCCGGCCCGTCCGGCCGCCCGGCAGCCCCGCCGCCCCTCTCACCCCGCCGTCCCGCACCTACCGCCTCCAGCTCAGAGCTCGCAGCGGCAGCGTCCGTCTAGGCGCTCGCAGACTCGGCCCGCCGGCGCCCCGCTGCCCGTCGGGGAACGGCTCCCCGAGCGTCGCGTGGGCCCGCGGGCGGGCGGGCGGGCGGGCGGGCGGGTGCTGGCCTGACGGCGGGCCGCGGGGCGGGAGCTCGACCGTTAACCGGCGGAGGAGCGAGCGCTCAGGGCGACTGGCCCTGGACGGCCGAACCGTCCTCGTCCACGACGTCCGCACGTGGCGGTGGGCGGGTGGCGCGATGCCTTGTGGGATGGCGCGCCTCTGTGAGGGAGGAGCCTCTGCTGACTCCCTGGGCGTGGAGGCCTCGGGGCTCTGTGAGGGAGGGAGACCACGTGTGAGAGGGAGGAGACCACGTGTGAGGGAGGGAGGTCGCGTGTGTGAGGGAGGGAGACCGCATGTAAAGGAGACCATGTGTGAGGGGGGAGACCACGTGTGTGAGGGAGGGAGACCAAGTGTATGAGGGGGAGACCACCTGAGAGAGGGAGGGAGACCACGTGTGTGAAGGGGAGACCAGGTGTGAAGGAGACCACTGAGGGAGGGAGACCACATGTAATGGGGGAGACCATGTGTGTGAGGGAGGGAGAGAGACCTCGTGTGGGGGAGACCATGTGTGTGAGGGAGGGAGACCACATGTGAACCACGTGTGAGGGAGGGAGATCACGTGTGTGAGGGAGGGAGATCACGTGTGTGAGGGAGGGAGATCACGTGTGTGAGGGAGGGAGATCACGTGTGGGAGGGAGGGAGACCACGTGTGGGAGGGAGGGAGAGAGGGAGGGAGGCCACCTCAGAGAGGGAGGGAGACCACGTGTGAGGGAGGGAGACCACGTGTATGAGGGGGAGACCGTGTATGTGTGTGTGTGAGAGAGAGAGGGAGGGAGACCACATGTGAAGGAGACCACTTGTGAGGGAGGGAGACCGTGTTTGTATGGGAGGGAGGCCACCTCAGAGAGGGAGGGAGACCATGTGTATGAGGGGGAGACGTGTGAGAGAGACCATGTGTGAGGGAGGGAGACCACGTGTGGGAGGTAGGGAGACCATGTGTGTGAGGGAGGGAGGCCACCTCAGAGAAGGAGGGAGACCAAGTGTATGAGAGGGGAGACCACCTGAGAGAGGGAGGGAGACCATGTGTGTGAGGGGGAGACCACTTGTGTGAGGGAGAGAGGCCACCTCAGAGAGGGAGGGAGACCAAGTGTATGAGGGAAGGAGACCACATCTGTGAGGGGGAGACCATGTGTGTGAGGGAGGGAGACCATGTGTGAGGGAGACCACATGTGAGGGAGGGAGACCATGTGTGTGAGGGAGACCAGTGTCTGAGGGAGGGAGACCACATGTGTGAGGGAGGGAGATCATGTGTGTGAGGGAGGGAGACCACACGTGAGGGAGACCACATGTGAAGGAGACCACATGTGTGAGGGAGGGAGACCACGTGTGTGAGGGAGACCACTGTGTGAGGGAGGGAGATCACGTGTGTGAGGGAGACCATGTGTGAAGAAGACCATGTGTGAGGGGGGAGACCATGTGAGGGGGAGACCACATGTGTGAAGGAGGGAGACCATGTATGAGGGAGACCACATGTGAAAGAGACCACTGTGAGGGAGAGAGACCACATGTGATGGGGGAGACCATGTGTGTGAGGGAGGGAGACCACATGTGAAAGAGACCACTGTGAGGGAGGGAGACCACTTGTAAGGGGGGAGACCACGTGTGTGAGGGAGGGAGACCACATGTGAAGACCACTGTGAGGGAAGGAGACCACATGTGTGAGGGGGAAGACAAGGTGTGAGGGGGGAGACCACATGTGAGGGAGGGAGTCCACCTGTGTGAGGGAGACCACCTCAGTGAAGAGAGACCACCTGTGTGAGGGAGACTACCTCAGTGAGAGAGAACACCTGTGTGAGGGAGAACCCCTCTGTGTGGGAGGCCACCTCAGTAACCCAAGCCCCCTCCCCTTTAACCACCAAATTCATTCCAGGCTAGCAAGGCCTCGTTGACTCTTGTGAACCTCTAGGGCACCAGCATTTCTGCTGGTGGCAAGGATGTTGCTGTGGAAGCAGATTCTATAGAGCAGAAATACATGATCCTTGCCACACAGATTACAATCCTGAAAGGACCAGCATTAGTTGAAGCAACTCCATATGAAACAAAATCCTTTATTTTTCACACTCATTTTTATTGTCTTGATCAGTTTTTCAGTGAGTGTCCTCTCTGAGGACCAATGTCCTCAGATGACTTCATTGAGGCACATGTGTAAAAAGGACAGTTCTGCCATTGCAGTTACTACAAATTTACCTTCTGGCTTATGGGACAATCATCAGACCTGAAGCACCTTAAGGGAAGAACAGTTTTATTTCATGCTTACAGTTTCCAGGGGAAGCTTCATCATGGTGAGAAGGCTGGCTCACTTCATCATACATCCAGAGCAGAGAGGCAACAACCAGCACCATCAATGACAAGTTGACTGAATACACAGAGCCAGACAACTCAAAGGTTCATGCATGGTGACACACTTCCCACATCAGTTTCTAAACAATCTACTAGAAAGTTACTACGTAGGAAACTTAATCCCAAACACCTGAGCTATTGGGACTTTACATTGAAAACCACCACATTCTGCCCCTGGCCCTATAGACTCATGACCATCTCACAGTGCAAATTGCATTTAGTCCAACTTCCAAAGTCCCCATAGTCCTTACCAATTTCAACACTGTTCAAAAGTCCAAAGTCTCATTTGATATTAAAGACTATTTCTTAACTATGGGCCCTGTAAAATCAAAACACAAGTTTTATATTTCCAAGGCATAATAGCACACAGTAAACATTCCTACTGCAAAAAAGAAGGCATACAAAAGAGAGACTGAACCAATGCAAGATCAGTAACCACTAGGCCAATATCGAGCATCTGCAGTTGGAAGTCTGACATCTGTAACCAATGATGAAGTGTCTGGTGTTCCAATCCCTCCAGCTGGCCTGCTCATAACCTGCACATAACACTCCATCCCAAGCCCACAGCTCTCCCTGGCAGCTGTCTCACAGTCCTGGCATCTCCATATTCCTTGGATTTCCATTGGTGTCCATGGTTCATGTTCATAGTTCTATGTAAAGGCCTGATGGGTCTCCATAAAGGGATTTCAATCCTGTTTCATATTCATCTCAGTGGAACAGTGTGCACATCATGACCTTCTTTTCTGCATAGCTCACACTTTCAAAACCAGTACCAGATGGACAACATAGCCAACTTTTTTAAATCACAGAAGGAATGAATCTTGACCTTGAAGAGCAAGGTACTCTTTCACCAGTCTTCCTTCAATCCCCCTCCTTTCAAAAGAATTTGCATTCTTACTAACTTGAGCCTTTCATTGGTTGGGGCTCACCCTCAGTTCATTTTTATCATTGTCCTAGTATAAAACAGTTGGCCTACCTATGATGATGGCAACATCCTTAACAAGTCTAAAGCCAGTCTCTGTACTGATAACTTTCAACTTCCTTAAATTTCTTTCTATGGAAAACCCTTACATCATTAATAACTTTCTGTTCTATATTTTCTGTTAATCATACAAGTCCATTACTTTTAAATTCAACTTAGGTCAAATTCTCAGGACATCAGCTGAATACAGCCAGCCTTTCCACCAGTAGCCTTTCCACCAGGTCTAACAAAGTTCTTTCCTTCCCCTTTGAAGGTTCATAAGCCAAGCCTACACACTCACAATTCTCTCTAAATTTAGCATTTTCCAAACTCTCAGTGTACAACCCTGAACATCTGTTCAGTCCCAAGAACCAAATACTTCCATATTCCTCGCAAAAACAAGTTCTGAAAAACCAAAAATCACATTGTCAGATTTATCACAACAACCCTACTCTCAGTACCAATTTTTCTATAATAGTTACCTTCTTGTTGATGGAAGAAACACCCAACCAGAAGCAGCTTATGGGAGGAAAGGGTTTATTTCAGGATTATAGTTTCTAGAGGAAGATTCATCATGGTGGAGAAATCTGGCTCACTTCCTCATACATCCATAGCAGAGATAATTGCTAGCACCAGCCAGCATGAATTGACACTGAACACACAGGCCTGGACTCAACCCTAAGTTTTGCCCCTGTTGGCACACTTCCTCCAGCAGAGCTCCACCTGTCAAACATTTTAGTAAGTGAGGACTAAGTAGAAAATTTCATTAAAAACAACAAAGGTTATGGGAACATTATATTCAAAACTATCTCAAGGACTCAATCCAGCAGGAACATCGGCTAGTCAACTATGTGAGCCACTCTAAGAATTGGAATGGAGGAACATATAGGTTGGGAGTGAAATGGAAATTTGGTTCATGCTATCTGTCACTGAAGCTCATAAGCAGGGACGGGAATTAAATTTAAAACTGTGCTTTATTCAGAAAGCCTGCGATTTGAAGAGACCATGGACGCGCATCCTGAAAATCTGTCTTAATCTCATTTCTAGCCAGCTGCTCATATAGAGAGAAGAGGGGAGTGGGATAAGGGCAGTCAATCATTCTAGAGGTCAGTACTGCCCCTCTGGTCAGGTTGTCAGTCACGTCTTTGAGATTTATGATGCCTGCAATTCTCTCACCATCATTCCTTATTCTCTGGATATCTGGACTCAGGGACTTCTTGGAACCTGAGTAAACTCAAGTTTCTGTTGGGATCAACATTATGCTTCTTCAGAGGCACTGGAACTGGAAGGAGGGTAGGGTTAAATCAGAACAAACCATTAACTATGCTGAGCTCTTAACATCTATGTGAGGATTCTTTATCACAATATGAAATACAAGTATGTCTTAAAAATGCAAAATATGAAAGTACACCTATCCATCTATGGTGGTTTGAATGTGAAATGTCTCCCATAATCTTCTGTGTTTTGAATACTTGGTTCCAAGCTGATGGCAATTTGGAAAGCTTGCAAGGCCTTTAGGAGGTAGAGCCTTGCTGCAGGAGATGTGTCACTGGGGGCAGCCTTTGGAGTGATATAGCTCAGCTCCCAGAATAGGTACACACACTACTTTCTTCGTGTTCTTATGGAGGTGTGATCCAGGCTTCCTCTTCAGGCTGCCATGCTTTCCCTACCATGATAGCACTTCCCCTTGAAAACCTTTTCCTTTCTCAAGCTGCTCTGCTCAACTGTGTTGCCCATCAGGAGCAACAGTAGAAGGATGCCTAAACTGACGGAGGCCTAGAAGGTCAGAGTTTCCCCAGGTGATGCTTTTAGGGTTTCAGTTGGCTAGGAAAAAAAAGGAAGGAGGGGAGGAAGGGTAATGTGAAATGAAGGGTTCAGAATGTGGCTCAGTGGTAGAGCACCTCACCTGCCAAGCATGTACAAGGTCCTGAGTTGCAGCCTCAGTGATGCAACAAAACAAATACTAAGAGAAAAGCCTGACAAGTAAGGCATAGAGTTGGATAAACTGTGTGAAATAAAACAGGAAAGACAGACTTGATTTGTGATTTATCTTTTTTTATAAAATATATATTTATTATCCATATTTACATACAATGAATGAGCAAATAATGTGTTGATGTCCCCAGTTCCACGATTTCCCTCTTCCCTGTCCCCAATCAGCTGAATATCCTCCTCCATGGGCAGTCTGGATCAGTCCATGGGGTAGGGGATTATGGATAGCCTAGGAGTCAACCTGGTTCCACCCCCCCACCGCTTTGTATGTTGTTACTAAGGGGGTTAATGTCTCTGGATATTCTCCCCCACCATGGCTTTTACAATCTTTCTGCCCCCTCTTCCACTCAGTTCCCTGAGTCATGGTGGGTATTAAGGTTGCTGTATTATTGAGGTCTTAGGGGCCTCTGTACTTCTGCTTTAGGTTGCATTGAGAATCATTGATGTCTGTCTCACTGGCTTATCCAGGGTTGACTGATTGGCTGTGGTTATAGGTCTCTAGCTTATCCCACCACTCTCTGAGGTGTTCTATATGGATCCTCCACGGTAGGTCTTGCTAGGATGTCAGCTATAGGTCTGCGGCTCCTTGACTGGGTTGGAAAGGCCACAGCTCTCTCACTGCCTTCTGAAAAATACAAAAAGAATCTCCATCAGAGAGGGAGATCAGTATAGGTTAACTGAGATACACATTTCTGAATTGTCTAGATTCTATTGTGAGTAGCCTCTTTGTAAATCACTTGTAAAATGAATTTCTCTTTGGGGTCCCAAGATTTTGGCTCCCAATGTATTTCACCTTGAGTTCCCAATTACATTCAAGGGCTCCTTGTCACTGATTGAGACAAGTGACAAGTGGATTACTTGGCCAAATTAAAAGCTGTTGATTGCCTCCCCCAGGCTTTGGCTCCTCCATTGCACAAGTTTTCCTGTCTTGGTTCTCTGTTCTCTCCCAGTAGGAAGTGTGTTCAGCCTACTCATGGCGGCAGACTGCATTTCATCTCAGTGGTCTCTGTTTACTCCAACTATTGTTGACCAGTTTCCCCTGGGAGCTTATGCAGTCCCTTCTAGCACTGCACTAACTACCATCTGGGGGCTGGTTACCATTTTGGACCTCAAAGGGTCTCTGGTGCTGATAGACGGCTTTCTGTGGTTTCTTCAGCAACAGGATCTTACCTCAGACCTGGGGTGGGTATTCAAGAGCTTTGACAGAATTCTGTCTTGTTTTTGGGGACCTCATGGGTCACTTTGGTCAATAGCTCAGTGAGGGAAGGAGCAAGTGATTGGGGCCAGGGGTTGTCAGACTGATCAGTTTTTCACAAGCTTAGACTCTCTCCCCTTCTATTCATGGCCCCTCTTACCAGACAATTCCCACTACATGCTCAATAGGTTACAGTATGCAAGTGAGGATTTTATGATTTTGAATAATTTTTTATTTATCTTTTGAGTGAAGTGACTTTTTTTTGTTTTTTGAAGCAGGGTCTCTCTAACCCAGGCTGACCTCAGACCCCTGGCAATAATCCTACCTATCTCCAGAGTGCTGGGATTAAAGGCATGAACCACCACACTGGGCCTGTGAAGTGAGATTTTTGAAGGATTTAAAATTTAATATTTAAGAGATCATTCCTATAGTGCTGTGAAGGGTAGATGTTTGAGAGAGTAGAATACAAAGCAAAATTACACAAGTCACTTGAAGACATTTACTATCACTCTGGAAAGAAAAAAAAATGTTCTAAGTAGGGAAGAAGGAATAGATTTGGGAGATATTAATATGAGTAAATCAGTAAGAGTTTTATGACTGCTGGCATGGGATAAGCTAATGACAATTGAGGGCATACTCGGTTTCTCATCCATGAGTACATGAGTCAGTGATGGTGACATGTATAGGGAATACAAATGGTAGAAATGTTTTGTGAAGGAAATTATGCGTTAAAATTGGAATTTACATAGATTATGAGATTATAAAGGGATATTTAAATTGAGATATCCAAAATAACTCTATATCTTTCAGAAAAGATACACATATAAAAACATACATTTATATATACATACATATACATATCATTTTTCATGAGCATATTACAGATAAATTGGAACATAAAAGAGATGCTAAGATTAAGAACCATGCACCCCAGAAAGAAGCATTTAGAAAGTACTCAAAAGGCAAATAACCACCAAAAGAGACAGGAAACTAGGAGGACAAGTTAAGGAAAAGAAAGCTTCCATGATGTGGTGGCTAAAGAAGGGTGGACCATCTGAGATTGAATGCAGATGCAAAATAAGCAAAAAGATTTTTTGTTTCATTTTGTTTTTTTTTTTTTTTTGTTTTTCGAGGTAGGGTCTAACTCTAGCCCAGGCTAACCTGGAATTCACTATGTAGTCTCAGGGTGGCCTTGAACTCATCGTGATCCGCCCACCTCTGCCTCTCGAGTGCTGGGATTAAAGGCGTGCGCCACCACGCTGGGCAAGCAAAAAGATTTTAAATAGAGGGAATAAATGGGTGTTAATCTCCTGAGAATGGACAAATGGGAAGTTTCTAAATATTGTCGTATTCTAGAAACTGATGGAAGCCAATGTATTTTCTCTGTGGCACAATGTCCAGCCAGAAGCAACATAAGGAAAGAACAGTTCAAAGTAATTCAGTTAATCGCGGCTAGGAATGTGTGGCAGCAAGAGTTTGAAGCATCTGGTCACATTTGATCCACAGTCATAAAGCAGAAAGGGTTAAACTTAGATGCTCAGCTCACTTTGTTGTTTTTATACAGTACAGGACTCTAGCCTATCGAATGATGCCAGCCACATTTAAGGTGGGTCTTCCCACTTCAATTTACCTAATCTAGAATCTCCCTCACAGACATGTGAAGGTTTGTTTCCATTGTAATTCTAATTCCCATCAAGTGGGCAAGATTAACCTTCCTTGGTTTGAATGCAAAATGTCTCCCATATCCTGATGTGTTTGTGATTAAGTCTCATATTTGATCCCTAGTTGGTGGAGCCTTTGGGAGGCGGAGTCCTGCTGGAGGAGTTGTGTTGTTCAGGGTGGGCCTTGGGCCTATGAAACCCAAGGCCTGCTTGACACGCTCAAGCTCATTCCATTTCCTGCTTATGTGACCCCAAGCTTTCCTTGCCATGATGAAATGAAACGTCTCCTGGACACTGTAAGGTAGAAATAAACCCTTTCTTTACATGAGCTGCTTGTGGTAAAGTATATTGCCCCAGCAATGAGAAAGTAACTGCTATACTGTCACAGCCACTATGAACTTAGAGAACTGGAAAAAATAACTAAAATCATACACTAGTTTGTAAACTATTGTGAAGAGACTGGATTTTATCTTACATCATCAGCTGCACTGTGACAGGTTCACTTGTGCTTTCAGGCAGGTCCCACAGATCCCATGCCTGACCCCTCCTATTGTTGGGAGGTGTCTCTAACTAGAGTTGAAACCTAATCCTGAAATTGATTGGTCAAGGATAGACCAACCAGCTGTCTCTCTGCTCACTTGTGCCAGGGAATAATCACTGGAACAGGAAACTCAGTCTCTTCTCTCTCTCCCACATGGGCAGCAGAAGGGCATCTGAATCTCCAGGGCATGGCTAAGTGCCCCCACCCCCACCATAGCCTAATGGCTGTGGTGAGACCCCTCTCTCTCAGCTTCTCTCCCATATCAACCTTGTTTCCTCATGATAGGAGTGCTTTTATATCTTTCCTTCTTTTTTTCGTGTTTGGCTGACCAGCACAGATTTAATAGATATGTGGCTAAAACCTCTCCCACGTGTTCTCTACACTAGTGGCTGGAGATCTCTGTAACTTTTCATTTTCTTTTAAATAAAGTCTCCCACTATACCTTATCCTCTGGTGGTCTATAATTTTAATTCTTTAATTTTATAGACAAGAATTTGGGTACTCCTTAAATTCTGAGGTACATTTGAAGTGGCTGGTAACTCCAACTTTCAGGGAACACCAGATTCCCTGTTACAGAAAGCTCTTAAGTGGGGCAGTAGTATGATAGGATTTATCATTTTTAGAGGTATGGTGTTTTGTAAACACTTCCACATATTATCAATTTATTTCTAGCTATCCTTGAGCAGCTAGTACTAATGAAACTCACCTGATACCAGATTATATTGGAGGGTCAGGTGACACATCATAGTAAGAACATGCCCTTGGGTATGAAAGACACCTGAAGACTGGGAGCTGTCTTAGTAATGGTAAGTATATAGGGAAAAACATTGTGGTTCATGCAGTAATAATAATTTTTTTTCTGAGTTTTGTTTCTGTTTGCCAGCATTCCAAAATCTTTAAATTGTTTCCTTTGCTTATTCTTTCTCTAAACAAATACCTTCTTTGTTCCTTCATTTCCCACAAGAGACTAAGAGAATGAGTTAAGAATAGCAAAAAATGGAAATAGGAATCCCAATTATACAATAATGCATAGCTAATGTGAGGTAATGATACATTGCTACATGGGCATTAGTAGGCTGGGAGGCCATTGAGAGTGGACCTCTCATTGCTAATTAGCTTTGGACTTCACCTCCCTTTTCCCTGGTAAAGGAAGGAGTGTGGGGGTGGGAGTGCTTTGTTGATGCCCATTAAGGGAAAGCTACTTTCGGATGGTCAAAAGGGTAGAATCTGAGAATCTGAGTTCCCTCTGGCCCTGGGTGGAGACTTGACATCCTAAACTACCCAAAACCTGAGATTACAAAGGGATACTATTGTTCTCTTTCTCTTAAATTTTAACCAAACTGAGCCTGTCCATCACATGGCCAGGAGAAAACCCTTCAGGAAAGCTGCACACCTATGACATGAAGAGATGATGCATTGTAGCCACAGAGGCCCCACACTAGATGCCTCTAAGTATGCATGCTTTTCTGAGTTGTAACTCAAAAACCACAACCTTTTTTCTTTTTTAAAATATTTATTTATTCATTTGCAAGGAGAGAGAGAAAGAGAGAGAGAGAGAGAGAGAGAGAGAGAGAGAGAATGGATGCACCAGGGCCTCTACCCACCACAAAGGAACTCCAGACACATGTACCACTTTGTGCATCTGGCTTTACGTGGGTACTGGAGAATCAAATCTGGGTTGTTAGGCTTTGTAGGCAAATGCCTTAACTGCCCAAGCATAACCTTTTTTTACTCCTTTCTATTTTTTAGGACACTGGCCAAAATCCTAAGCATGTTTGATCATGACACTCTGGAGATTCTTATATTTTCTCTGATAATTCTCCCTGTCTGCCCCCATGCATCTGCTTGCTGACTTGCATTGATGAACCCTTCTGCTTTCTGGACCCTAACTCCAAAAGCAAGACTTTCTATGACTTTCTTCCTTTTATCCATCTTCTTCATTTTAACACTTGATGAGATGTACAATCACTTATCTTGTTTGTAAATTCTAGGAAAATAGTCCTTTTATATCCTTTTATCAAAGAGACTAAGAATTCATAAAAGGGAACCCAAAATTCCTTAATTACATTACTACTAAATGAACAAAAGGTTTTGTTTTATTTAAACTTTTTTTATATTTCTGTAAGTGTGCATGTGCACATGGGCATGTTGCTGTTGAAAAGCACAAGATGCACCTCTTTCAGCCTGTGGTTTACATGGAGGAATTGGGAATTGACCCTAGGACATCAGGCTTTGTAAGCAAGTGCCTATAACTGCCAGTCCCCAAAAGTTTTATTCACAATTATGTTTATATTTTATTAATTCCACCTTGATAGTACCTACAAATATTAACACACACACACATTCAGTTGCTTCCATGCACTGTCTAATGTGGGTCAAGACATGAGAACAAGCAATTCTAATTCAATAAGCTGTTATAATTAAGGCACTTTGTCTTATCGTATGTAATGCTCCTGAGGCCTGGTGGACAGAAAAAACTAAAGAGGCTTTGCCAAGTGATCTCCTTACCAATCTCCTGCTGATATACAGCCTTTCATTCATGTATTCCACAAACACAATGAATTTTATATAGGACACACACACTACACTTGTTTCCCCCTCCTTTTATTCAGTTTCCCCTCCAGTTTCAGTGGCTGACAGCCAATAGCAGTCTAAATATATTGAGGAAAATTCCAGAAACAATTTACATGGCTTAAATTTCTGAGCTGGAGAGTTGGCTCAGCATTTTAAAGGTACTTGCTTACAAAGCCTAGTGGCCCAAATTCAAATCCCCAGAACTCACATAAACCCAGATGCACAAAGTGGCACAAACATCTGCAGTTTGCAGTGGCAGGAAGCCTTAATATACACGTATTCGTTCACTCTCTTTCTGTCTGTCTCTTTCTTATTGTCTCTCTCTCTAATAAATAAATTATGTTTAAAATTGGTCATGCTATTCTGAGTAGACTATAATTCTTGCACCATCTTACTCTGTCAAACCCAGGACATGAATCATTCTTTGCCAAGTGTATCTACATGTCATTAATTATTTAGTAGCCATCTCAATTCTCAGATTGAGGTTTAGCTGTGTTTACATTCAAGAAACCCTATTTTATTTATTAATATCTCCAAAGCATGGGTGTCATAATTCTGAAAATTTTATTGTGTCATATTCTTTTTGTACTTTTTATTATTATTGCTAAAAATCTCTTATTTAACAACACTGCCATAGGTATGCATATATAGGGAAAAAACTGTGCTCAAGGTTCAATTCCATACTAAGAATCTGTGATTGTATCCATTCAGGTCAGCCCATTTAAAAAGCTTTGAAGATCTATGCATATCAGGTGCCAGGAACTAAGGTTGAAAACTGAAGAAAAAAAAAGAAAAAACACTGGCTATGATTGTTCCCACCCATTTAACAAGAAGAGAATAACTTAATAATAATACTGTCTATGAACTAACATGTTAATCAGAGTATATGTAGCAGAAGTATTCACATGGAATCAAAGCATTACATTTCTGAAGGGTCAGAGAAGAGGGATCATGGAAGAGTTACTATGGGAGATAATGCCTGAGAAGAATTCTCAAGAATAATACATTACCTCTTTAAAAAAATGACACTGTTTGCAATAGTAGAACAAGCCAAAGTGCAACTATGAAAGAAGGAACCAAAAGCATGTCATTATGGAATCTAAGGAGTTTTCTATACCTTTCCTGTTTCAAAAGGTTTAATAATTAATAAAATGAGTACAATTTCTCCAAGACAACTTAAGCGGCCATACCTTAAACCAAAGATAGACTTAATGTGAAAATATCAAAAATGACAAGGTTTTTAAAGAAAATTTATTGAAACACTTGGCACTTACCATAGTTTTATATCCAACTATGATACTTTAAAATGGGATTAGGTTATGTAGAGCATACAAAAAATTCAGTTCAAGGCCTCTTCTTTCATTCTCACTTAGGAATTCATCATAAACGGCTGTTATGGAACTGCAAAGACTGGGTGATCAAAGGCTCTCACCTTTGTAAGCATGTACCCTTCTAAGACCTTTAGCCGTATCTGAAGCTTCACTGTGAGGCATTCCCCTAAATAATACATGTTTATGTTTGTTTTTACAGTAGTGCTTTATCAAGCCAGGAACATACACATCTAGCAAAATATCAAGTGCATAGATTTCATAAATTTGTGAGCATGAAAATGAATTTAAAATTTAAAGCTATTATATGTATTTTTAGTATTTAAGTTGTTAAATAATTTTAAGGAGGCTACATGGAATATATATATATATATATATATATATATATATATATTATAAAAAGTTTGGGGGGTAGGTTAAGGTAGGGTGTTGCTCTCACTCCAGGCTGACCTGGAAATCACTATGTGTCTCAGGGTGGCCTTGAATTCACAGCTATACTCCTACCTCTGACTGAGTGCTGGCATTAAAAGTATGGGCCACCATACCCAGCATATTGTTTAAATCTCATTATATATGAATTATATATGAATTTCTTTATATTTAGCAGGTAATATTCCTACTCAATCTTCCTATGATGTTATGATAGTTATTAAAATATATGTAATATTGTTGTACATATTGACATGCCCTAAAACTGATTTATTTGGATATAATATCAAATTCATGAACTATATTTGTACTAGACTATACTATTATGCAAAATGACTTTACCATTTCTATTAATTTGCTTTTTGGCAGTTTTCAGATAGCAGGGGCCATAAAACCCAAACGGTATTTGCTACAAAGGAAAGCACAATAAAATTTCACAAAGTAGAAGACAGATAAAATTTGGAAGCAGGCAGACTGATTCCAGCTGGCTGTGTGACCTTTGTCTAGAGTTAACCTTTTCAGAATTATCACTAAAGATTAATGCAGATCAAATGTAGTGTACATAGCACCAGGGTGTTCTTCCTCATTTCTTATTACATATCTATATATGTGCCCACCAGATACATATATCAAGTAAAAGAAAATGTGATTTTATAACAATTATGTCAATTATGAACATGGAAATAGCCAGTTTCACCATGGCGGATGAATTCAGGCATGGTCATATCTAACAAAAGCTAAACAAAAGAAATTGCATTATTTACTCAAATGAGCTTTTTCTGTATAAGAAAGTATGTGAGAAAGAAATTATCAGACTGGCCTGTGGTGTTTTCACAGTGTGATCCAGAAAATGTAGCAATTAAATAGCAGTGATGGCTTTTAATGGAGATTGTCCGACTGAAATTCCACCTGTTGGAGGAGCCACTTCCATGTGATCAGGAAAGACAGAAACAAGACAAGCATGTTCTGTGAGGCTCCTGTGGACCTGGCCCATGTCACTGTTAGATTTCGCTTCGAAAACAGCATGTTTATATTCACAACTGATTTTCATGGGGCATTTTTCCTCTCCTAGGAAAGAATGGACGTTTACCATTTTGGGCAGTAGGGGGCGGACGAGTACTTTTTCTGACCAGTCCCATCCTGGTGTCTTCATTTCTCCAGCACTGTGTTTACCTGCGCTGAGAGCATGCTGCTCACACATGGATGCAAAGACTATAAAGTCTCACAGATTTCCATATAATTGATTAAAAAATTATGGTAAGTCATATAATACCATTATGCTTCAACATTTTAACTTTAAAACTTAAAATTTTGTCAGTAAAATTTATTGGTTTCGATTTTAGAAAGTTTACTTTTAAAGTATTTTTATTTAAGAAAATAAGAGAAAATATATGGGTACACTAGGGCCTCTTACCACTGCAAATGAACTCCAAGGGTATGTGCTATTTTATGCATTTGGCTTTATGTGGGTACTGGGGAATTGAACCTAGGTTATCTGGCTTTGCAAGCAGGTGCTTTAACCACTGAGCAATCTCTCCATCATAAAAAAAAAATTTATTTTTAAACATCGAAAATCTAAATGTAGGGATGGGCCATTCATATACAACAGCAAGAGACCCTAGCATGTCCCACACACACAAATTTTTAAAAAATTACAAATGAAAATATACAGATATTAACATGATCATCACATATAATTCTCACATTTTTATCAAAGGGAAAACCTGAACTTCCCAACTACTAATGTAGATTTTATTCATTTATCTGGGATGACTACACTCTTACCATTTCATTCTTTTTTTACTCTTAGCCTTATTAATGCATACACAAAAATTTTCCCAAATTGAATTATACTGAAGTATTGTTTTATAATTTGTCACATATTTTGTGTACCATTTCCAGTTCAAGAGATGAACATTTTTCATCCTATTCTTAGAGACTGCTAATTATTTCATAAGTGTGATGCATTTATTTTGCCCATACTATACTATTGTTTATGTTCCTTGTTTTTAGTCACTATAAACAGAAATGTGATCAACATCATAAATACATATCTGCTCTTATTCACAGCACCCCTGGTTATAAGTTACTAGAAACAGAATTACTATTTGAAAGAATACAGAAGGGACTGCCTTGAAAGAGGAGGGTCCTGAGAGATAAGGGGGAGAAGAGGGTGCAAAAGAGGGCGATGATACGGGAACATGATCAAAAAACTGTATGTTCATATGGTAAAGTTCTCAATAATTTAAAAAAAGAATACAGGAGAAATGGAGGAAAGAGGGAAAGGGTTGATTTTATTTTCAAAATTATTTGGCTCCTTCTCTCACACACATGTCCTAGAAGCAGGACCTCTGACTCTCCAGGGACCTGGTAACTGGCTGTGATGAGGGGCTGGATTTCTTTCCCACATTAACCTTTCCTTCTCATAATCTTTTCTTTTCCTACTTGTTTGGCTGAACAGCACAGATTTTGTTAAAACCCTTTCCCATGTGTTCTCTCCACACTGGCGGCTGGAGATCTCTGTAACTTCCAATTTTCTTTTAATTAAGATATGGGCTACTTTCTCCTATCCCACTCCCAAAATCCTCTTACTCCAATCTAAAATAAACTTGTGTGATGTAGAAGAAAAATTATTTGGCTCCGTCAATATTTTGACAGAGGACAGAGGAGAACAACAAGAGAGGAAGGACTGGACAGAAAGAGGAGGGTCCTCAGTGGAAGGGGGCAGGGAAGAGGAGACAAACGAGAATAATGGGACAGGAACACAGTCAAATTACAGTCCATTCATATATTGAAGTTCTCAATTTAAAAATTCTTGGGATATTATTGGCCCTTATAATTATTTGTTTTAATTTGACAGTTGAAAAGATATTATCTCCATTTTTAATTTAAATTCTTTTCAAGTTCCATTCATAATTTAAATTACTTATATTCCTTCTTTTGTGAAATGCTTTCTTGCCTTTACTCCTAATGTTCCAAATATTAATTTATTTTTTGAAAACATAATCACCAGTTTGTGTTTGGTTTTGTTTATTATTATTTTATTTTCATGCAGTAGTTTTTGAGGTGCTGGGTTTGCTTCTAATCAGCTACTATATCCTTTACTTTATGAATTTTGTTCTTATTTTCTGCTTGGATATTGCTTCCTTAACCTAATATCATAGTATTGACTCAGTAGTCTAGCAAAAAGTATGAAGTACTCATCCAAGTAGCTACGAAGCCAGTCCACAAGGACGATGGCAAAGAACTAAAAATAACAATCCAATCATTTATTTATTCAGGAATATTCATTTTTTCCTTCATACTGAGTACATGCAAACTAGGAAGTGTCCAAAATGGAAATAAAATTATGAACAAGACTGCTACATTTTCTGCTTTCTTGGAATTATATTCCAAACAGAATAGGATTGAAGAGTATGTAACTTAATGTGGGGTTTCAAATCAAAGGGGACAAAAAAAAAGATTGGGTTGACAATTCAATATAAAATGCTGTTGAAAGAAAAAGCCATTAAGAAAAGAAAAGAAACATCATTTTATGCTGAACACCAAGTGTATTGCAAATGCATGTACATATGAAATTTTAAAACCTATCCACAGCTTTCCCTGCGACTAGGTGAGTGCTCCCATTATCCACCACCATGGCAAGGAAGGCATTGCTGCTGGAGCTAGAAGTACTACTGCACTACAAGAGGCACTGAAGGCAGACCTCATCCATGTCTGCCTAGCATGGGAACTTCTGGGGGCTGCCAAAGCCTTAGACAAGCATCATCCCATCTTCCTGTGCATATATCCAATTGTGATGAGCCAACATATGTCGAGTTGGGGAAGTCCTTCATTTTGAGCACCACATCAGTGTAATTAAGGTAGAGGATAGGCAGGGAGACAGAAGAATGAATGGGTAGGCCTCTGAGAATTGATGGAGAGGGGAAACTCAGAAGTGGTCAGCTGCAGCTACGAGGCCAGTCCACAAGGACGATGGCAAAAGAAGCTCAAACCAAAGATACCACAGGAGAGTACTTCAAATGCAAGAAATGAACTCACAAAAATATCTGTGTCATTTAAAAAACACATCCATGGAAGTAGCAGAAAATACAAGCATTATATAAAATTATATATTTTATTGAATGTAAGCATTCTAGAATAAGATCTCAAAGGTAATTTTGGACATGGCATCTTATTCTTTTCTAATGGAATAGAACAAAGTAAGTTTTGAATAATAATCTTTATTAGTGTATTTTCAAAGATACATATAATCCTGAGCTACTGCATTTATACATTTATCATTTCTTCTTTAAAGTTAACATGGATTTTGCTCCAAACTCTCTGATGAGTACATTTTTATGTGAGTCAGGAGCATATGTAACTTGGAATATTAGCTTCATCTCTGGAATCACCTTTTAATTTGTTCAAATCATCTCATGATCTAACTCTGCGATGTAATAGAGTTTAGAACATGAATTCTCAAATGATTTCTTCTTCTAAACTGCAAAAATGGGCAGTGCAAGAGCTGAGTCCACAAATCCCAAGTGAATTCTCAGAAAACTATGCCGTTCTTTGCCTCTAATCAACTTTCTTGAAACAACGATAATTATTTTACCAAATGAAGAATGGTGAGAATATCGTTAATCTTAACATTTCAGCTAGTGCAAAGTGTCATGGGTTCCATCACATACAAGTGGTGCACAATTATCCCAAAAAGAAAATCTTACTATGGTTTAATGAAAAGTAGTGCAACCAGTGCAAATTTATCTTTGTTTGATTAAATGGTGAATTATTACAAAACATGTGATCTGAAATACACCATTCAGTCTCAAAAGGAATATATTCAACAATTAATATTCCATAAACCCAGACTAGATTATATAATTGGTAAATAAAAAGACAAAAATGAAAGGGAAGAAATCCTGTAATCTCAGAGAAAAGACATTTATCCAACATCTCCAACTGTGAACAAATATTTTCATCCTTATATTTTAAATTACTACCAAAATATTGTATCTTTCTACAAACAACAAAAAACAAGCATACAGTAACTAGAAATGTTTCTCTGACAAGAATGTCAAGTTTTGAAAGTATACTCAACTTCTTTTCCTGAATAAGGTAACTGTAATCTTAGGTTAGAATTACTATAAGCAGGTCAAGCAAAAATGCATATTGCTAGATTTTAAAGCAAGCAATCTTGATATTGTTTAATTAAAATGTAAGTATAAATGTAAACTATTGTATAAACATTTATAAACAATTCTTGGGAGTAGTTATGGATCAGCAATTAGTGAAATAATTGATTTAAACACAGTAACAGACTGGTATAGGTAATGTTTAATGACAAATTAAAAAATATCTTTAATTGACTTAAAAGAAAAAAAAAGCACGGCTTTTCTATTCCAAGTTTGAAAACCTAGCAGCAAAATAAGCCTGCATATAATGTAATACAGTGAGCCTTCATTCAGAAAAGACTCACAAAGTCTTAAAACTATTATACATAAACCAGAATGGAATCCATTAGGATAAATGATTTCAAGATGTCTAGAATAGCTTATCAAGAACTGCTAGACACTCCCCTGCATCAGTGCATCCTTAGTAAACTTATGCAAAACTGTGTTCTGGGTAACTGACTCTGATGGCTCCCCAGTAACAGGCTCGGACAAGGCAGATCAAGCCTAGGAGGTAAGCAATGGCCCAGGAAACGTAAGTTGCATGGAATCGCCTTGCAAAGTCTTGGGTGCCAACCTAAAACAAAAAGCAATATAAAAACAAAACATTAGAAGCATGAACTATCTGCTTGGAGATTTGTATAGTCTTACATCTATGCGATTTGTATGAAACAATACCCCGAAACCAATTCCACTAAGTCCCTAAATGTGTGAGTCAGCCTCTTGAGTACAAGTGACAGATGATATTGATGGCTTAGAGTAACTACATATTTTATGAACTAAATGAGAAAGCACACAGCTGGCCATGGTGGTATTCTCTTGCAATCCCAGCAGTCAGAAAAAGAAGGGAGGGAGAACAGAAAGCAGTAAGGAAGGGGAAGAAAGAGGAAGGAAGGAAGGGAGAGAAGTGAGAGAGAAGTAGGGAGAAAGAAAAAAGAGAAAAGGAAAGAAAAAGAAAAGAAAAAAGAAAGAGCCAAGAATGGTGTCTCATGCCTTTAATTGCAACAATCCAGAAGCTGAGGTAAAGGGAAAAAAGTGAAGAGGAGGAAGGGGAAAGAGAGGAAAGGAAAGGGAAAAAGAAGGGGAAAGAAGAGAGAAGGAGAAATAAAAGGAGAAAAGAGAAAAAAGAAAGTTCACATTAAGTTACCTTTGCAAGTATTTAATTCATGTAGCCCATTAACCCTTACGATCATGTGTTTCAGTAAGACAGGCTCATAAAACGGGGCTAAGTACATAAACTGAGAACACAGACACAGAAAGCAAACAACAGAAAAACAGATGATTTCTCAGCCCTCCATAGCTGAATGAGTGTTATTTTACTTATAAAATGCTCCATGGCTATGCAAAATTGGTTCTGTAGCAGTAAAGAAAAATATTATAGTTTTTTTTTTTTTTTTTTTTTTTTTTTTGTGTGTGTGTGTGTGTGTGTGTGTGTGTGTGTGTGTGTGTGTGTGTGCAGGCATGTGAGGACAGAGGACAACTTTAGTTTTCAGTCCTTGCCTTCCACCTTGTCTGAGACACCATCTCTTAACATTCACAGCTCAGCTGTCTGCCAAGCTACCCTGCCTGTAAACCTCCAAGGGATTCTCCTATCTCTGTCTCCTGTCTTGCCATAGATAGACTGGGATTACAGATGATTGTGCTACTGTGTCCAGCTTTATGTAGCCTTCTGAACCACCAGCTCATGTTTGCACAGCAAGAACTTTATTCACCGAGCCATCTTCCCACTCTAAAATGGGCTCCCATTAAATGAATGGTAAACTCACCAGGGTAAATTTCTCATTCTTTTAGATGAGTACAAAGATATGCTTTTACTTGAGCAAACTCCATTAAATATATCCCATACACAATGAAATCCATTATTTTGTACAATGAATATATGCTATAAAACCCTTTTAAAAATTAATTAAAAGGAAGTCTAGATGCAAGGTTTGGATTTCTGGTTGTCCATAGTCTTTTAGAGAATTTTACAGCCCTGACATGCTGGCAGGTATCACTGGCAGTTGTCCCAGGTCAAACCACTGACTAAAGTTAACGAAGTTGAAAGAGAAGAATTTATCAGTAAGGGCATCCATTGTCTCATGGCATGGCACTTGGCACTTCAGAGTTAGAGGCAATGGGATCAAGAGCTCATGGTCAGCTACTACATAGTGAATTCGATGCCATTCTTGGCTGCATGAGAAGCTGCTCCCCCCCCCCAACACAAAAAAGTAATACTCACAGTTAGCCCAACTCCAATAAAAATGCATATCATTCCAATGGTGATATATGCACAGCAGCGTCTCCGGGGAAGGGCACTACCTACTGAAGAGCTGAGAATTCATAAGAGCAAAAGAGAGCTTTACTTACGAAGATTCTCCTTATCAGCTTTGTGTGTTCTTCTCTAGGACTCTAGTATGCTTATTTTATTTATTTCTAAAATATGATAGGCAGCATGCTTAAGATACCATTTTTAGTAAGTAATCTAAATTACAAATGATAAATTTGTAGCTTTAAATAAAATTCAAGACTTGATCATTGGCAATATATCTATAAAATCCACTGTAGTCCCTGATCATCTTCCAACGTAAAAGTCTGTGTCCAAAATGGAAAATAAATGCTAGTTCACAAGTTACATTATATTATAATAGCTTATGTCTGCTGTGTAAAATATGGATGACAAATAATGAATTAAAATGGAAATTACCTAACATCATTATCATTAAATAGTCACTCTTATCATCTTTTGTACTTACCAATATATAACACAGACATTTTCCTATGCTATTACCTACTCTGAAACCGGAATTCTGATGGATGAATCTATGGGTCTCCATACTAATATACACATAAAATGTTTTCATTATTATAAACAGTGCCCACTAAGCATCATTGAAAAGCAATGTACCTGTTCTCAACATTTTCTTTAACTTTTATAGTTATAATTACAGAGATAGAGGTGAAACTTTTAAGTCTCTTAAACTACACAAAAAGGACTCTAAAGAAATTCATAAAAAGATATACTGCTACTGGACTTCTCAAGAGAAGAACTTGAGTGTGCTAATGTCATTGTGTAAATTTTATTTAGAAAATCCATGTTATTTTTCTCATCCCTCAAAACAGTCACTACCACTAAGAAGGTTTCAGAAAAAGGAAGCTCCTATTCGCTACTCCACAACCCAAGAACCAGCCCACCACAGGGCCACGAGTGGGTGACTGCTGCACAGATTATAAAACTGCTTCACATAAACCATATTCGATGTTGTATACAACACACAGGGTTGTTTTGCATGTCAACTGTATATGTTGAGCTCTGTTCTTCTGTGATTTGACCTTTTTATTTACTCAGTGCTCTATATGAGACTTCTATTTTAATATGACCAAATATTCTAGTCCATTTTCATAATTATCTTTTATTGTACGACTATAATGATTTCCCAGTTAATGGAGATTCAGATTTTTATTAATATATTACTATTATAAGTGATGCTTTGAATACTATTTTATTTCATCATATATAGGACACACACATATATAAATTGTTTATATATATACATATATATAATTTCTCAAAATACACCTAGAAGAGAAGCTGGGTTTTATCATATGTAACTTTTTTTTACTGTGTTTATGCTTGCATCATGTGTATGTAAGGTCATGCATGTGCCATAACACATGTTTAGAGGTCAGAGAACAATCTTGCAGTGTGGTCCTCACTTCCACCCTGAGATAGGGTCTCTCTTATTGTTCACTGTTGCAAATGCCAAACTAGCTAGACAGCTTCAGGAGTCTCCTCATACCACCTCCTACTGTCTGAGGAGCACTGGCATCACTGGCACATGCACCACCACATTTGGCTTTATTTGGGTTCTGGGGAACTCTAGTCATTAGGCTTGCACTGCAAGCGCTTTTAACCACTGAGCAATTTCCCCCACCCATAGGCATATCTTTTTGAAAATATTTTTATTTATTTATTTGCAAGTAGAGAGAGATAGAGGAGAGACAGAGAGAATATGGGTATGCTAGGGCCTCCAGCTGCTGAAAATGAACTTCAGATGCATCCACCACTTGGAGCATCTGGCTTTACATGGGTACTGGTGAATTGGACATGGGTTGTTAGGCTTTGCAGGCAAGCACTTTAACTGCTGAGCCACTTCTCCAGCTCCATATCTTTTAACTTTAATAAATAAGTGCCCAGAAAAAAGAGAGATCATTACTTCACCTAAATTATTATGAGCACTTCAACATCTGGTATGGTTCTCATTTACCATGGGTGAGATGGTGCTCTATTTAGTTTTTTTTAAATATTTTATTTATTCCTTTTTCAAGCAGATATATATATATATATATATATATATTATTATATATATATATATATATATATATATATATATATATATATATATAGAGAGAGAGAGAGAGAGAGAGAGAGAACCAGGGCCACCACCTTGTGGGTCTGGCATATGTGGGTCCTGGGGAATTGAACCCGGGGCCTTAGGCAATGGAGGACTGGAGGCAAGTGCCTTAACCGCTGAGACATCTCTCCAGCCCTATTTAGGTTTTAATATGTATCACCTTAGTTTCTAGAAAGCTTGATCTCCTTTACAAATGTTAGTTGACTAGTTGAATTCCCTTTTCTATTCAATGCATGTTCATCATTGTATTGGGCTATCTTTTGCTTATGATTCCCCGATCATACTATTCCTAACAGCTAATATATACTGCATACATCTTCTTATAGTCTGTGATTTTTTTTTTTTGACTTAGGATCTCACTTTAGCCTTCCTTTGGAGTCACTACAATCTTTTATCGCATGGTCAAAGGAGAAAGTATTTACGACTTTGACACTTTTACTGCTAATTCCATTCATTACATGACAGTTAAAATTTGAGTGTACATATCCTCTAAAAATTAAAACCATCAAGAAAGTAACCTTTGCACTAGCACAAGGATTTTAGAAAATTAAATCCCTGACATTTGGTTCCCATCTTACCAGTTGTGATTTGAATGGAAAGTGTCCCCCCCCCCCCACAGGCTTATATGTTTGAAAACATGGTCCCTAGTTGGTGGCGCTGTTTGGGAAGGTTGTAATCTTTAGAGGGTAGAGATTTGCTGGAGTGTCACTGGGGTGGAACCTTGAGGTTTTAAAGCCCAGCCTCGCTTGCTCCTCACTTTCTCCTCCTCCTGCTCATGATGCTGCCACCCATACCTTTCCCACAGGAGAGAAGGCATCCCCTCAATATGAACCCTTCTTAACCTGTTCCTCTCAAGTATTTGGTCACAACCAGTATGGTAACTAATATGCATGTTATTACTCACCAATACATGCAGATTTCTGACTGGGTTATGTGGGTCCCAGAGATAATATTCATCATCAACGAGAAATGTCACTGTTCAGTTGGAGTGGAATCAGGAAATTATTCATTGTGTATTTGAGATATGTAGAAGATTAATTATGAGATTGAAGTAACTGTCGGTTTGATAGTAGATAGAAATTGTTTACCTACATCTGAAGTCCTAGAGAAAACTAGGATGACTTGATGGCATGTAAGTGACAGTGAAAAATATGAAAAATCAGACAAAATGTGGAGAAATTCCACTTTGGAAAAGAGTCATATTCCACAACATGGAAGAGGAAATGAGGTCAACAAAGGAGTACTCTGAGACATGATTCAAACTCAGAAGAAAGTGGTATCCAAATTCCAAGGAAAGAACAAATGTTCGTTTTGCATGTGTGTATGCACATGTGTGGAAGTGTGTGTAAAAGGACACAGATGTGTGTGATGTGTGCAGGTTTATATGCATGTATGTACATATGCATGTGTATAGAGATTAAGGGACAACCATAGGTGTCATTCCTCAGGTACTGTCCACCAATCACTTTTCTTTTTGTAACAGGGTCTCTAAAGTTTTAAGAAAACAAAACAGAAACCAAAATGGTCAACAGAAAACAATGAGAAAACAAACAGGACAAGACTGAGACCCTGGAACCAGCAACAACAGGGATGTGAATTTCCTCTGAGCAAATTATCCCAGTAGGAACTGACGGCTAATTGTGCTTTACTCAGTGCCCAAATGGACAGAGAGATCTCCCTTCCTCCCTTCAGCAGAAGGAAATGGTGTGGCCACAGAGATAGGCTCACAGGTAAATAGAGTGAAGACTGACACCTTCAGTCATTTTACAGGAATTGCAAGCAACAATTAGCAGAGGGCTGCCCTAGGGACTTTAAAAGGAACAATAAATATCTGCACAAAGCTGTTTCGGGCAATGGTAGAATAGTTAAGGAAGGACACTTAAAAAGGAAAGACAACAAGACTTTAGATAAAGGAAAAAGCTGTAAAGTAAAAATTCATCAGAGTTGGTGAGATGGCTCACTGTTAAAGTGTTTGCCAGCAAGCGTGAGGAGCACCCACGTGAAAGGCAGGCATGGAATGCACCTGTAATCCCAGTGTTGAGGAAGCTGAGACAAAGATTCCAAGAACTTGCTGGCCTGCCTGTCTAGCTGAATGAATGAGCTCTGGACTCAGTGAGAGACGTTGTCTCAATAAATAAGATGGAGGGCTGGGAAGATAGCACTTGGCACTTGCTTGCAAAGCCTGCCAGCCCATTTTAAATTCCCCAATACCCACATAAAGCTAGATAAAGTGGCACATGCATCTGGTATTCATTTTTAGGGAAAACAGACCTTAGTGCACAACAGACCCTGGTTTGCCTACTCATTCTCTCTCTTCCTCTCTCTCTCTCTCTCTCTCTCTCTCTCTCTCTCTCTCTCTCTCTCTCTCTGACACACACACATAAATAAATATATGAATATGTTTTTCAAAAATAAATGAAAAATCTCAAAAGATATTTTAAAATAATAAGGTGGAGAACAATGGAGGAAAATACCAAACACCAACTTCTGGCCTTCACCCACACACCCGAATGCATGCACACTCATACAAATACATATACACATCCATGGACACCGTATACATGCACACAAAATAAAAACAAAAAATAATATCAAATTTTGCATCTCTCTGTTATCCTGGTAAGGAAGGGAGAAGTCCTGCCCATGTTGATTCAACATTGGCAATTTGAAAAGCAGTTGGATAGGATGATCTAGTGAATCTAGGAGCCTCTTTTAACTATGTTCAAAAGGAATTAATCATCTTTGGACAGACATAGTGCCTCTAGAACATGCATTTCCTAG
Organism: Zapus hudsonius; assembly: GCA_004024765.1. NCBI lineage: Eukaryota > Metazoa > Chordata > Mammalia > Rodentia > Dipodidae > Zapus > Zapus hudsonius. Next base: position 15,659 of record PVHP010001950.1, on the reverse strand, counting down.
AGGCTCCACAGCCTCTGGTCATTCTGGACCCTCTATCTCTCTCCTTGTCCTTAAATGTACAATCCTCTCCATTCTGCTTTGTTACCACCACACCTGCACTGTGATTCCCCTTTGCCTCTGCACAGGCAGCCACTTCTGCAGTGAACTATCCTGCTTTCTTTGTTACAAATGTCCTCTGGCCTTTCATAACCTAGTTCAAATCTTACCCACTCCCAAAGCCTTCTTTCATGATCCTTTTATCCCCAGTCAACACTGAAAGCACTGAAAACTTTACAGAAATTGTCTATTCCTTCATCCTACCTACCTTGCCTCTAAAGCCGGTTTCTCTTGGCAAGATGTTATCTTTTATTTCAGTCACCCAATACCTAGCATGGACTACTTATAGAATGAATAAGTAATTATAAAATATGGGACTAAATGCCAAATTAAAAGGATAACATTTGAAACTAAGAATTTATTATAATTTAAAATAGTAGAATGTGATTTTCAAAGAAGTACATCAGTATGTAGAAAACTGACATTCAGTGAGAATTTACATGAATAATCAATGTTTCTATTAGTCTTAGGTCCATTATAACCCTTGCATGGAACTATAGCCCAAGTTGTAGTTCAGAGTGCTAGAACTGTATATCCAGTTACATGGTAGTCATAAGCTGTGAATTAAATTGAAAAAAATTCAATGTTCAGTGGCAATAACCCCATCTTCTGCATGCATAAGGAATGAGAACGGGAGAATAAATTTTCTTTGCCATGGAATTCTGGGGGAAATTTTTCCCACATAATTGTGAGATAAACACATAACACGCTAGTTTCATAGTAATGGGTTAGTCAAGTATAACTAAAAAGTAATTAAGGATATTTATGTGTAAAAATAACACATCTATGAATCTTACTGCAGGAAAACATTCAAAAAGAATCTAGAAACTAGCCAGGATTGTTCATGTGATAACAGTGTTTGCCTTTAAAGTGACGAATGTTCCTTGGATAGCATGTGATTCCAACTCCACAAGCCTCCCTCATAGGAATGATGCCTAATCTGATTTATTCCACATGAATTTCTGTGCATGTCCTTCTCTGTAATACAGTCTTGTGATCAGAGTCAGTATGACTTTATCATCTGCAAAACTACCATCATTGTTCATAATAGTTAGCCAAACAAGTTCCTTCGCAAAAAATTTAACCTGTTTTCAACAGCTTCTCATTTGCAAATGAGTTTATTGATCTTGGCATTCCAGGCTGTTGCAAGAGTTTCAGCTAGTGTGCACATGTGTGTGGAAGGCAGCTCTCTCTATGCTCAGCACTCCACCTACTAATCACAAGAAGTCAGTACTTTTTGTTGTCTATAATTTTTCGTCCAACTTAATATCCATCAGGAAAAAATTTGCCATTTAATTTTGTCCATTTTATAACAGTACAGATAATATATAGAAAGATGTATTAATCTCATATGTACATTTTTGTATGTACATACTTGAAGTTATTCACTTTTCTTCACCATGTCAGATTCCATAATAGTAAGAACTTGGATGATTAATTTCACATATTTAAAAAGGAAATAGCTATTCTTTTGAAACTAAAAATACACCATAAAGACGATTATCCCAAGGTTATATTTAGTTAAAATCCTACTTAGCAAAGATAAATGGAGACATTTCATTAATACTCTCTACTTTTTAGACACTTTAATTATTTTTTTCTGAGAAACCATCTTTAGGATTTTTTTACTCCCAAAATAGATGAAGTTAAGTATATCATACTAAAGGTCACACAAATTAAAAGAAGAATCCATATTTTTCAGTTTTTAAAATTCAATTGTCAAAACATTCCATGAGAATTGACTTTGATTAAGATATAATTCATACACATAAGTGGAGAATAATTTTTAATTAAAATGTTATTATCAAAATAAATTCTATACAGAAAAGTTAACTTAGCAGCCCAGAGATTACTATCCCTAAAAAGCCCTTCATATGACATCAGCTCTTAGCTAGTACCAGCAGCTTTGATTTTGACAGAGTTCCCACCATTCACATACTGGATGTAATGTAATGTCATGTTATGTCCATGTGAACATGGCTTATGCTGAACTTCCACTTTGCTTCTGGGTGTTTGGAAAGTTGGAAAGTGATATTTAAGTGACCAGCTATATGACTTCACTAGGAGAGCGCTCTGGAAAGCTTATGCCTGCCTTCCCTCAGGTTTTGCCCCAGTTGCCTGTTCCCTTTATGGAGATGGCTTGAATTCTTTCACTATTAATTAATCGTGAGTACAACTCGTATCTGTGAGTACAACAACCAGGAGTACTGCTAGAAAGGAATCATGGCTTAGTCTTGAGGACACCTAACACAGATGCCATAAACTATCTTAGATCAATGTATCTTTTTTTTCAATGTAGAGTCATTCCTTAGGTGGAACATTTAGAAATAGAGATAAACTGGCTGAATAGTTGAAAGAAACAATTATATAAACTGTGTCACAGCAATAATCTTATTAGACAAGCGATGAGAAAAGCTAATAATCAACTAATTACAAGCTCTAAAACAATTTTGGTTTTATCATAGATTATAGCCTTTTATATACATTTTAGATACTTAAAATAATCTCTTAGAATGTTTCATAACCCTTACCAGGTAACTGACTATTATATCACGTTCCTTCCTTTAGAAATTACTCTCCCTTTAGAGAATGATAATCAAGCACAATTGTTTTGATTTATAAATGGAATATATTAGCTTGAAGATGCCTTAGATACAGTTTTAAATATAATAGATAAAGAAGAATGCATTTATTCCATAGCATGTCATAAAATCAAAATCTACTTGCGAGAATTTAAACCCTTCAAATTGTTCTCCAATACTTTTTACTGATATTTCCAGCAGTGGGGAACTTACATTTTTTTGCAGTGTGGGCATTTTGCCAGAGTGTTGAATCTCAGTTCCATCCACTGTAAAATAAATAAAGAGAGGGATTGAAAAGAAAAACAACTGAAAACTCGCCAATCTGATAAAATGTTTATTTTAGTCTAAATGTCATCAGGGATCACAGCAGAAGTAATCAATTGCCTTCTCATGGTTACATGATATTTTTCACCTCCAATAATTTCTCATCTCCTGAATATACAGTTTGGGATCTCCATCTGAAACAGTTCCCATGACTTTTCCAGGGCTCTGATGCAATCTACATTTCCTTTACAATGAAAACAAAATACAACGCCATATTTGCGTCATCTCTTTCCTTTATACATGTCAGTAGGCTTCCAGGGTATTTCACATGCCCTCAGTTTGCATTTTCCTTTAGGCCTTGAGGACTAATCTTTTAAATACTTGAATATACATATTCACAAGTGTGATGTAACTATTTTTCACATGTGTGCAAGTCTCAAAGTACATAACTAACTAAATGAGATGCAGACAGAAAAGTCTGGAAACAGCCTCTTTTTCCCTCATTGTTTGTATAAGGTAATGAAAACACATTAGTCTTATGCAACAATCTTCTCCTTAAATTTCTTCCTTGTAAACGTAGGAAACAGAATGTGCTGCCTTCATCACAAGAACATTGTTCAAATACTTGAAATGGTTTATATTCTCTGAAAGCAGATGCATATAAATTTAAACCTTTACCCAATATAATATAGCTTTTTAAATGGCTAAGGTGCTCAAAGTTACAGTTCCTGCTTAGTGTGCACAAGGTACTGAGGTAAATCTTCAACACCTACCAAAACGTGGCTTTCTAATCTTCCCTTTTATTTTTATTTAAGACAGTGGCTTATGTCCTTTACAGTTTTAGGGAAATTTAAATACATCAGTAGTTTTAGTGTCAAAGCAACTTTTCCTATATAAAATTTAATTTTCTTAAGATTCTAGGTAATCAATTTCTCTTTTCAGAATGTTCAAATTCTAATGAGTGTGGGGTTTCAATAACTTAGACATACTCAAATATCCAATGAAAAATATAATCTTTAGAAAATAACAGATACTTGTGTTTTACTTTTTACTTTTTTTCCATGACTACAATTAAGAAAAGAATAAAAAAAATTTGGATTTCCTGGACTCCCTTTCTTCATTTTTAAATCAAGCTTCATGACCTAGAGTTATTTTTTTTCAATCATATTAGGGTATGTAGTCCCCAGGTAAATAAACTAGGAATGAAACTAGTCATTTGCTCATTTTTTCAGTGATTTTTTTCTCAATATCTGATAATATCAAGCCAAAGTGAAATTCTTTGAGTAACCACAAAATGTTCTCTCATCACTTACGCTTGGAAACAAGTAGGTTTATTTCAGTTACTCTAATAGAGGAAAAAAAATTCCTAGGTCTAATGTACCAAACAGGGATTTACACAAATTTGTTCAGAATTTTAACAAAATATTTTTAAAACATATTGAACGCTCTCTTATGTTTTCATAATAAGATTAGAATAATTGATGAACTTATATCATTTTAAGTTTTATTTGTAAAGAAAAATTTCAATTCTTCATATTTATAATAAGCAAGTGGCTTAAAAGGCAATTATAAAACTCAAGTAAAGAGTAACTCAAAATCCAACACTTAAGGCTAACATACTGTAGAATGTAAATTTTAAGTAACCAGCCAAGAATAAAAGATTTGGGATGGGAAAATGCCTTGGTGTCTAAAGGTGCTTGCTTGCAAAACATGCTGCACTAATTCCAAGCCACTTACATAAACCAGTCAAAAAAAGTGGTGTAAGCATCTGCAACAACAAGAAGCTCTGGTATGCCCATATACATAAGCACACATAAATACATGCAAAATAAATACAATAAATTTAAAGGTATTACTTATCTAAACGTTATCATTTTATAGTGTTATTTATTACATGGTGGTTGGTGAATTCAATTATAACAAACATCCGAGATGGGCTGTGAAAGCAGTAAGTTTCAAGGCTGACACACCTAGTTGTGTGCTCTCAGTGTGCCCCTGAATGCAGCAAATGCAGAGCTGAAAGGTAATTATCATGGGAATCAATTCTGCCTTAATCTATTTAAATCAAGGGAAATAGTTTTAAAAAGAAGTTCATTTGGAAGTGCTGTCTCTGCAATCTTGAAACTTTACTGATGAGTCATTCTCTTCCCTTCTTTGTCATTCTCCCTAATTTAATACTCTATTAGTACAAATTCCATAGCCTCAACAACCTATAAAATCTGTGAATCCTAACACTATCCCAACTTTCCTCTCCCAGATAACTTTCCCACCTCCCTTTTTCCCAAATTTAAATTAATTTCCAACCTAACCCACCAAACTTCTCTCCCACTTCTAAGAAACCAAAATCCAAATATGCCCCATATCAGCCTAGTGTTTCTATCCACCAACAATTATTGAAGTCAAATGAATCATGTTATTAATTTGCTACTACAACATTTGCAAAGCAGGTATATGTATACATTTATCAGCACTGAACACTCCTGCTGCTCATATTCTATTCTGGGAATAATACAGAGGCCACAGCAGGCACCCTGAGCCCCATACTGAGAATATCACTTCACAACTACACACCTAAGAATACAGCTGATAAAACAAACAGAAAATCTAAGCAATATATTACCCCAAGATGCAAAAATTCCAATTCATTGATATAAACATGAAAAAAAGACCACCCAACTTCTAAAAATTATAAATCCCAAATTAATGGCCTCTAGTGAGAATGAATTAGACAAAATGCCAGGCATAGCATTCAAATAAATGATTATCAGTATGTTCAAAGAAATCAAAGGAACCAAAAAAGAAAACAATTAAAAAAGGAAAAGATAGCCAGGCGTGGTGGCGCAAGCCTTTAATCCTAGCACTTGGGAGGCAGAGGTAGGAGGATCGCCATGAGTTCAAGGCTACCCTGAGACTACATAGTGAATTCCAGGTCAGCCTGGGCTAGAATAAGACCCTACCTTGAAAAACCAAAAAAAAAGGAAAAGAGACTAATAAGGAATCATAAGATGACACAGCAAATCATCTGAATAAAATGAGGAGGCCAACATAAGACATGGGTAAGAAGATAGAAATACTGAGGAAATACAAGTCTAAAATACTAGAAATTAAAAGTACAATAAACCAAATTAAAACAAATACTCCACTGAAAACATCACTCATAGACAGGATCAAGGGGAGGAAGGAAAATCTGAGTTTGATGACAGGATGTAGGAAGCAGAACATCCCAACACAGAGAAAGACAAGGGGCTCTACAAAGAGGTTATATCAAGAACTCTGGGAATAGAAAAAGGAGAAAAATATAGTCTAAATACTCAGTATTTTAACAAAGTCATAGAAAAAAATCCCAAATTAGGGGAAAAGATGCCAGTGCAGATTCATAATCTGTTTGATCATGTTCATCAGTTGGAACATCAAACTGTTAAGACCAAAAAAGAGCCTCTCCTCAACATATTACAATTAAATTATTGACTATATAGACCAATAAAAGTACACTGAAAGCATCAAGAGAGAAGTACAAAATCACTAATAAATACAGGCCCATCAGAACAACGGATTTCTCAACAGAAAACTTTAAAAGCCAGGAGAGCTTGAAGCAATGTTATTTCAAGTTCTCAAAGAAAACTGCCCACCCATACTACCATATCCAGCAAATCTGTCAGTCATAATTCAATGAGAAAGAACTTCCTATACTGAAAACAGACTAAAAGAATTCATAACCATTAAGCCAGCTTTACAGACAATACTTGAAGAAATTTTCTGAAATTAAGAAAAAAAACAAGTATATACTTGAGACCACAAGAAAGAATAAACCTTCCCTGAATAACAGTTAATACAAGAAAGGACTAGAAAGACATAAAGCAATACAAAGTCAATAAGAATGACAAGAATTCTTCCAGTTCAAGATGACAGACTAGTAGCCGTGTCCCCGGGAAACAAGGGTTAGGGTTCTCAGCTGTGATCCAGGCTGTGGACACAAGCTACAGCCAGGCTCCCAGCTCCAGACACTTCCCAGCAACGGATGCTACAGATTCAATACAATGCCAATAAAAATCCCAACTTCCTTCTTCACAGACATAGAAAAAATAATCTCAAAATTTATTTGGAAGGGTAAAAGACCTCGAGTAGCTAAAAACTATTCTAAGCAAAAAAAAACTTATGCAGGAGGTATCACCATACATGACTTTAAAACATACTACAAAGCCATAGTAACTAAAACAACATGGTATTGGCAGAAAAACAGACAGTCTGACCAGTAGAATAGAATTGAAGACCCAGCCTTTAATGCAAGTAACTTCAGCTACTTAATCTTCGACAAGGGTGCCAACAATGTATGCTGGGCCAAAGATAGCATCTTCAACAAATGGTGCTGGACAAATTGGATGAACACGTGTTAAAAAATGAAAATAGATCCACTCCTTTCATCATGCACTAAAATCAACTCCAAATGGATCAGAGACCTCAATATTAACCATGTAACTCTAAACACCCTGGAAGAAAAAATAGGAGGAACCCTACATGAGACAGGAGTAGGGAATAACTTCCTGAGCAAATCCCCAGTAGCCCAGGAAGTGCAACAGTCACTTAACCAATGGGACCTGATCAGGCTCAAAAGCTTCTGTACAGACAAAAACACCGTACTCAGAGCCAATAGATCCCCTTCAAACTGGGAAATGATTTTTGCCAGCTGCAACTCAGACAGAGGCCTAATTTCCAGAACCCACAGAGAACTCAAAAAAAAATAATAACAAAAACTCAAACTGCCCCCTCACAAAATGGGGCACTGGTCTCAACAGAGAATTCACAGAGGAAGAAACACACATGGCCTTTCTGCACCTGAGAAAGTGCTCAGCATCCTTAAGCATCAGGGAACTGCAAATAAAAACCACAATGAAATTCCACCTTACTCCAGTGAGAATGGCAATCATAAAAATAAAAAAAAAAAACAATAATTGCTGGCGAGGATGCAGGGAAAAAGGAATCCTCATTCACTGCTGGTGGGATTGCAAGCTTGTTCAACTGCTTTGGAAAGCACTGTGGGGACTCCTCAACAGAATGGCCATAGAGCTACTAATGGACCCAGCTACCCCTCTACTAGGCATCTACCCACAGGATGTCACTTCTCAGGACAGAGACATTTGTGCCACCCCAGATATACTGTGTCTGATCCATATGGAACTCCACAGAGAATGATGGGATGAACAAGTGACCCATAGTGACAGCCAATCTGTCAACATAGGACAAGCCAGTGAGATAGGCACCAACGATTTTTGACACAACCTAAAGCAGAAGTACAGAGACCCTTAAGATCTCAACAATGAAACAGCCTTAATACTCACCCACCACGACTCAGGGAACTGAGCATAAGAAGAGGGGCAGAAAGATTGTGAGAGCCATGATGGGGGAGAATACCCAAAGTCATGGTCCCCCTCAGTAACAACACACTAGGGCCTGTGGAACCGGGATGAATCCTAGGCTATCCATTATCCCCAGCCCCAAGGACTGATCCAGACTGCCCACAGAGGAGGATATCCAGCTGATTGGGGATGGGGAAGAGGGGCATTAGGGAACTGGGGATAACAACTCATTGTTTGCCCATTAAATAATGTAACTCATTATAGACAATAAAAAAATAAAATAAAAATAAACCAAAAAAATTGTTTTGAAAAATAAACAAGATCAACAAACTAACAAAAAAAAAAAAAGAATGACAGGAATTAATACACATCCTTCAATAATGACTCTGAATATAAAAGGTCCTAATTCTCCAGTCAAAAGACACAGAATAACAGAATATGACTTTTTTTTCAGCAGTACATGGTACTTTACCTAAACTAAATCATGTATTAGGACACAGAACAAATCTTAACAAATATAGGAAAACTGAAATAATTCCTTGTATTCTATGTGACCACATGAAAACTACTACTAATCACCAGGAAGAGAGATCATAGAACATAAAAAAATCATTAAAATTAAACAATACACTATTTAAAGATGCATCAATCATTGAAGAAACCAAGTAATAAATTTTTAAAATTCCTAGAATTAAATGATAATGAAAATGCAACATGCCAAGACCTATGATCTATATTTAAGGCAGTTGTAAGGATGCATTTTATTGCTTTATGTTCCTTTATAAAGACAACAGAGAGCTCCTAAATTATTAACTCAATGATATAACATAGGGTCTTGAAAAAAGAACAAGCCAAACAAAATATCAGTATGCAGAGTGAAATAATGATGATCAAGGCAGAAATTAATGAAATAGAAACAAAAAAATAATTAGTCGAGTTGGTTCTCTGAAAGGGTAGAAAGGATTGGTTAGTGAAATTAACCTAAAGTAAGAGACAGACGATTCAAATTAGTAAAATGAGAGATGAAAAAAGAGTCGTTACAAGAGATCCCAATGAAATCCAGAGTATCATAAAAACTTACACTCCACTAAATTTGAAAATCTAAAAGAAACACATGAATTTCTGGATTTATATGACCTTCCAAAATTAAATGAAGATGAGGTAAATTATTAAAGCAGATCTAAAATAAACATTGAGATTAAAGCAATAATAAAGACATATCTCAACTGAAAATAGTGCAAGCTCAGATGTATTCACTGGTGAATTTTACCAGGCCTACAAAGCAGAACTAATATCAAGGCTTTCAAAACTATTGCACATAGCAGAAAAAATTCCTTTTATGAAGCCAGTATTACTCTGATAGCAAAATCAAATAAAAAATACAACAAACAAAAAAAGAAAGAAAAGGAAAATTATAGCGCAATCTCCCATGTGAACATAGATGCAAAAATTCTTAATAAAATATTTGCAAACCAAATACCAGAACACATCCAAAATATTATACTATGATCAAATTTGTTTTATTTCAGAGATGCAGAGATGGATCAATATATACAAATCAATAAATGTAATACACTATGTATATGGACTCAAGGACAAAAACCATATGATCATCTGAATAGGTAAATAAAATGACATCGGACAGAATCTACCATTATCTCATGATAAAATTCCTGTGGAGACACTGGAGATAAAAGGAACATATCTCAACACAATAAAGGCTACACACAACAAACATGTAGCCAACATTAAACCAAATGGGGGAAATGTTAAAGCGTTTCCAGTAAAATTAGGAACAAGACAAGGGTGACCACTTTCTTCAGTCTTGCATAATATAGTCCCAATCTCATAGCTAAAGCAGTAAGACAGGAGAAGCAAATTTAAAAAGGATACAAACAGGAAAGAAGGAAGCAAAATTATCCTTATATGATATGATTCTATAATCTAAAGACTCCAGCAGAAAACAGAGCTGATGTTTTCAGAAAAGTAGCAAGCTACAAAATTAACACTCAGAAACCAGTAGCCTTCCTATATACCAATAAGAAACATACTAAAGATTATATCAGGGAAACAAAACCATGTTTAATTGCCTCAAAAAATGTCTTGGAAATAACCAAACCATAGAAGTAAAAGACCTGTACAATGAAAACTTATATTCAAAAGAGAAATTGTAGAAACTAGGAAATGGAAAGACATCCTATGCTCAGTGATTGGTAGTAACAATTTTGTAAAAATGGCTATCTTATCAAAACAATTTTCCAATTTTGTACAATATCTATCAAAACCCAATGTCATTCTTAGCTAAAATAGAAAAAAAAATATATAATTCCTTAGGAAGAACAAAAAGACCTCAGCCAAAGCCATTCTAAGCAAAACCATGAATAAATAATAAGTATATAAATAAATGCATCATCATATCTAATTTCAAGGCATATTACAAAGCAATAGTGTGGTGGCTAAGGCTTGTCAATTTGACCTGTTGGGTGGGCCTCTGAAGTTGTTCACAAGAAGGCAGCTCTCTCAGTAGGGGACAGGGTGTAAGGAGGCTCAGGGAAGCTGGAAACAAGTATCCCTTCTTGGGAGAGCAGTACAGGAAGGAAAATTCCAGAGACTCAGGAAGTCAACAAGCCTGGGAGAACATTGCAAAACCCTGCCCTAAGACGTTATAGGGGAAGGCAATCTCTTCCTCCCCACTGCCTGTTTGCTCTTGTGCGTGTTGTGCTGGTGATGATTTTCTCTCTGTGTTTGGACTGTGAAAAGGGGGATAAGGCTCTTTTGCCATTATGGAACGTCCCCTGGATCTGTAGCGGCAATAAATCCTTTCCTCCCGTAACTGAGCGTGGTTTGGAGGTTCATCCCACTTTGACAAACAGTAACAAAAACAGCATGGTACGGGCACAAAAACAGCATGGTATGGGCACAAAAACAGATATGTAAATCAGTGAAAAAGAATAAGACATTGAGACATAAATCCATGCACCTTCAGCCATCTGATCTTGGGGAAAAAATACTAAAATCTGGAAACAAATGATGTAAGAGAAACTGGATATCTAGATGCAGAAGAATGAAACTAGATCTTTATCTTTCAGCTGATCAATCAAAAACCTTAAACAGAGTCCTAGAGAAAACTCTGGAATTGCTAGAGGAAAAAGTCAGGGGTTCATTAAGATAAGATCTAGGCATGGGTAAGGATTTCTGACTAGGACTCCAGTTGTTCAGAAAATACATCCATTAGTCAACAAATAAACGTTAAACAACAAATGAAGTTGTAAAGGTTTTTGTAAAGCAAAGGAAACTGTTAAATGAAGAGGCAGGTGGCAGAATGAGCGAAAAAAAAAAATGCCAGCTACATATAAAACAGATATAATATCCAGAAGCTATAAAGAGCTCAAAAAACTAAACAATAAGAAATCAAACAACCCAATTAGATAATGGGCTATGGAACTGAGTAGTGGGTGCTCAAATAAATAAATACAAGTAACTAATATTTTTAAATGTGTTCAAGATTCCGAGCCATCAAGCAAATGAAAATTAAAAGCATTCAAATTTAATCTGCAATCAGAATGGCTATCAAGAAATCAATGACAGGGCTGGAGAGATTGCTCAGCGGTTAAGGCACTTGCCTCCAGTGCCTAAGGCCCTGGGTTCAATTCCCCAGGACCCACATACGCCAGATCCACAAGGTGGTGGCCATGGTGTTCTAAAAAAAAAAAAAAAAACTAATAACAACAAAAAGAACATTCATTTTGGGCTGGAGAGATGGCTCAGCGGTTAAGGCACTTGCCTCCAGTGCCTAAGGCCCTGGGTTCAATTCCCCAGTACCCACATAAGCCAGACCCACAAGGTGGTGGCCCTGGTTCTCTCTCTCTCTCTCTCTCTCTCTCTCTCTCTCTCTCTCTGTATCTCTCTGCTTGAAAATGAATAAAAAAAAAAAAGAAATCAATGACAAAATTGCTGGTGAGAGCATGGAAATACCAGACCCTTATTTACAGTTGGTGGGAGTGCAAACTAATTCAGCCATTATGGAAATTAATGTGAAGGCTTTTCCTAGCTATACCACACCTGAGCATATACCCTACAGTCTCTATACTTCAGTAGAGCAATAATTGCTAATTCATGTTTATTGTTGCTCTATTAACAAAAGCAAACCTACTTTTTTGTCAGATAATTTAAAAATATAATTTAGGAAAAGAATTTGAGGAGGAGTATCACACAAGGGTATATATTGCTGCTCCCAGAAGCCATGGATTATTATAGGAAAATTCACATGGTAGGAGTGAGATTTCTCTCAGAGATGCTGGTCAAGGAAGCCCCTGAAGCTTTTGGTTGCCCACCAGAACTAGATGGATCCCATTCGGTTGCAGATTACTGAGAAATCAAGCGGGAAATGAGTTTGAATGACTCCTCCCTGATGGCTGGTAGTCATTGAGCTGGAATGTACTATAAAGGGTTCTGCTGAAGAAAAATCATCAAAAGTTTCACTCAGAAATGCACTCTGAGAACTTCACAAAATAAAAAACAAAGCAACACAAAACAAACAAAAAACTAGCCAGACAGGATGTGCCCACTAGTGCAATAGTGGCATGATAGTTATGGTGGTAAAATCAACTGCTCTCTGGTTGGACCTGAGGCCCCCTTCAACAGGAGAGAATTCATGCCTAGTGTTGAAAACCTAGTCAAAACCTGGGGGCTGAGAAGGAAGCTTCTACTGTTTATTGGCTAAATGATTATGCTGTATCCATGAAACTTCACTATAAATACTTAGGTTTATGCCCATAGATTAGATTAGATACTCCTCTCACCTTTGGTCAGAGAATTTTGCAGTTGGTGGTAACCACTGGGGAGACTTACCAACAGACTCAGAATTAGTGGCTTTTGAGCTCTCATGGCTGAATCAGATATCTACATCACCCCCTTCAAGGCTGAGGGGACACTGTGGAGGAGGGAGTGAGTGGAAATTTCATTTGGTATTTCCTTTTTCCTCACCAGCTTTACCATATTAACAGCATTATTAATTTTATGTCTTTTAAACTCTTTTTGCTATTCCTAACCATCACCATCATTTTTCTGAATAATAAAACACCATCTATTCTTGTGCCTGTCATTCAGTTTGGCCCTGTGTAATCCACTGTGTGCAGAGCATCCATCTACATGAACCTAAGCATAAAGCATTTCTACAGCTCTCCATTGCTCCTATATTGCATCATGCCTCTAAGTATTACTCTATGTGAGCTAAAATATGATGTATTTTTTACTCTATTCTAAATCCATTTCATTTGATTCCTGCTCCTTTGTCTTTCTCTCCCAATTAGATTAGAAAGCTATAAAAACAGAGACTGCACTGCCTGGTACACACTTAATATATGTTGTTGAATATATTAAATCAGTTCTTGGTAGTGTGGCTACAAAGATAATCCATAGAACAATTTCAAATATAAAACATAAAGCAGCATGCAATGTCATTGTAGAAGGAGAAAGCTGAGTAAGTTGAAGATCTGAATAAAATAATATTCTAAAAATAAAGGTATTAAAGTCCACAACCTGAACAGTGCTTAAGAACGTTATTCTCTCACCTGTCCCATCTCTTGGAATGCTGTGCCCCAGGTGTGTGATCAAAAGGGATAAGAGGAACCCTTCCTAAGACTTATGGATACTAAAAGAAGGCAGCTCTTCAAAGAGAAAGGAGGAAGCCAAGGAAAGGATGTAGATGTAGTAATGTAGCCACTACCTACATATATAGAGATTATTGTCAGGGATTCACTCTCAAATATAAATGAATATTTGAGTAAAACTTCTACCATAAAAGAAAGATAGTAAAAAATGGGACAGAACAGAGATAAGACATAGAGAATAATAACACTTCAGAAAAACACATACTATTTTCTTAAAGTTGCCACAAGGAAATTAATACTATTAAAAAAAAGATAAAAACTAATTGAAACACAAAAGCTTTTAGAAATTAAAAACTAAGTTTGATTATCTAAAATTAAAACTGTAATTAAGTTTAAGTTGATGAATTTTTCCAGCAAATGAAACTTTTTCCAGCCAAACTCAAAAGAAATAATTTTTTAAAAAGTCAACTGTTAACTCAGGTGTTCAAAGAAATTCTAGAAAGAACAAATGAAATGAAGGGAGATTTAATAGGCCCACTGAGTACCCAGTCAATAAGGCCAAAGAACCTTCCCTAACTGACAATGGAGAAAAGTATTATAGCTTCTGAATGGAAACCTCAAATATGACATCTGGAGAAGTCATTGTGAATTTGACATTAGATTCAAACTACCTAAGCAATAAAAGGGCTCACATTTACAATTTTCTCAGAAAGCAAGAAGACTGTGTCCCAACACAATGAAAAAGAACCATGGAGGAAGCCTGGGATCCAAATCTGCAGAGTGGAAGATGTTTCAGGATGTTGGTGGAGGAGGTCCTAGTATGACAGTCACATGGCAGGAAGCTTAGGAAGCAGACTGTCTGACATGTCTGATTATATGTAGAAATTTTACAGATCTGTAAGAGTGTGGGAAGGACTAATGATTTGTACTTGGAAAATTAAGCAAACCCAAAGCATATGGGCAAGTATTTGTAAATCCAACTAATTACTGAAAGCCATATAAGAAAAATGTGCCATATTCTTGGCTTAGTTGAGAAGATAGTTTTTCTAATCATAATAATAAGCATGGAAACACTAAATAATATTATAACTCTACTGTGCATAGAGAAGCCAGGACAAGAGTATGAGTCAGAAGGTGAAAGGAGTGCTAAATTCTTGTGTGTGTGTGTGTGTGTGTGTGTGTATTTATCTGTGTGTGTATTTGTGTGTGTAGTTGTGTGTGTATTCATATGTGTGCATGTGTGTGCATTCATATGTGTGTGTGTATTCTTAGGTGTGCGTGTGTGTGTGTGTGTGTGTGTGTGTGTGTGTGTGCCAGATGTCTTCTTCAATCACTCTCTCCCCATCTATGGAGAAAGGGTTTCTCACTTGAACCCAGAGCTCACAACTGGGCAAGTCTAGCTAACCAGCCTAACCCAAGAATCCCTGACATTCCAGGCAGGCCACCAGCTGATGTCCAAATTTTATATTTCAAAAAAAAATAAGATGAGTAAATAGCTTGAGCACAGAACAGTAATCCCAGTTGAATAGCTGGAAGAGTTGAAAACACTAGAGAGATGCTAACTGAGGGTCAGCCAGGGGAGGAGTTTATACTCCAATTTGACATTTAGAATTTATATGTATCATTTTGATTCAAGGAAAAATTTAAAAGAAAAAATTTATACTTAAGCTCAAACATTTCTTAAATATTTTACTTATTCATTTTCAAGGAGAAAAAGAGAGAGAGCAAGTGGGTGCACCAGGGCCTCTAGT